>SNQN01002561.1:51756-72335 GCA_008642245.1 Bassia scoparia | reverse complement strand
ACTCAAAGACCTCCCATGTTCAACGATAAGTTCTACTCTTATAGGAAGAACTGCATGGAGATCTTCATCAAGTTCGAGAACTATCAGGTTTGGAGAGTCATTGAAGCTAGTGACTTCGAGGTTACAAAAACCAATACTGACAAAGAGGGTAGTTCCTAAACCTATTGCTAAATATGATAAAGAAGATTATGAAAAATGGAAATTAATGCTCTAGCTGTCAAACTGCTCCATAATGGACTTGGACCACATGAACACAACCATGTCATGGGGTACAGCAACGCTAAGGAAATCTGGGATTTATTACAAATCAGGTATGAAGGAACTAATGAGGTTAAGAGGCCTAAAATCGATCTCTTAATATCTAAATTTGAAAGATTTGAAATGCAATTTAAGGAAACCAAACAAGAAATGCTTACACATTTTTCTAACATTATAATCGAGCTGGTTTCTCTTGGAAAGAAAAATCCAGTTGATGAGTAGGTACGAAAGGTCCTTAGAAGCCACTCTCATYATGAAATATGGAGAGCCAAATTTACTGCCTTGTAAAAAACTAAGGATTTCAGTAAGTTCAATATTGAACAGCTTGATGGGTCTCTTATGACTCATGAGTTGCACTAGGATCCAGTAGTAATAGTGAATCCAATAAGGCTAAGTACTTGCTCTGAAGGCAGATGATCCAGAAGATTCAAAAGTGSATGAAGAGGAAGCTGCAATGCTGGTTAAAAGGTTTACAAGAATGTTTAGAACTAACAAAAATTCTAAGTAATCTATGAAAAATACAAGTTCCTCAAAGAATGATCAATCATGTCATAGATGTGGTTCCACTGATCATTGGATCAAGGATTGTCCCATTGCTAATGCTGAAAAGGGGAAGGCCAAGGATAAGGATTCCAATAAAAGAGCAAAAGGATCCTACAACAAGTTAGAAAAGAAGAAAGCTATGATAGCAGCTTGGGGTGACTTCGAGAGGAGTGAAGATGAACATCCTGAATGTGAGATTACTAACCTTCGTCTAATAACCAGGACAGAGGAAGGAGGTATTTCTTAATCCCAAAAATCTTATCTCTCTTCCTAAACAAACCTTAGTTGACTTGGTCATTGAATGCTCTAAAGGAAACAGAAAAACTTAACTGAAARAGAAAATGCTCTAAAGGTTCATGAGGAACATAGTTCTTGGATTGAAATCAAAGAAATGATGTTCAAGGCAGATTTTTTGAATTATTTGACAAAAAACTTCTTTTGAAGGAAATTGCTGAAAAGGTTAAATATGAACCGTACTTATGCAAATTGTGAATTGCCTCAATATAAGTGATGCTGTACTAATCCTTAATGCGAGTCCAAGTTTCCTCACCCCTTTAACTTTAACATAGGATCTAAAACGCTCAAGAAGGAACTTAAGAACTTTCAGGTTTGAAAAAGCAAAAACTGGAATAGGAAACTTCGCACGCAAGGAGAAAATCAGAGATTGTCCATCAACCCACCGTATCCCAAAGTGCCGATTAGAGAATACTCCAGTCAAAAGAACTGAAAAGCTGTTTGTACACTCTTAACATATAAGGGAAACAAAAGAAAATATGGTTGATTTACCAATAGCAAAGTTTGTTCCCATTTTTTGGGCAAAACAGGTCACTTTGAATCTTCATAAACAAAAGACCAAACATTGCCCTTAAAAAAAGTAAAACAAGTCTGGGGTTGTCGAAGGAAAACAGAGAATTCTTGATTCACTCATCTAAGGAAACCCGAGGCAAACAAGGGTTCCTCGGACTAATTAAGTGTCCTTTTTGCAAGTTCTAGGAGGGGGGAACAAAACATTCGGTACCTCGACAGTGTTATTCTAAGCACCATGACTGGGCGTTTAAAATTGACAGCTTCTCTCACAGGAGATCTTATATGAAGTCATGGAACATCCGTGGACATTTGGTGACAATAAGAAAGGTCGAATTTCATCGCCAAGTAACTTGGCTAAGTTCTAGTTCCCACTGTATAGAAATGGACAGTGTGTACAAGAAGAAAATGTATTTTTTAGTGGAAATCCTTAGCTTGGTAACCCGCCCTTTGTGTGGTGAACAACCATGATGAATTGTTGTTACAACATGACCCTCTTTGTACGTTAACCAACAAATGTAAAAGTCTTGGTACCTATATGTTATGTTCGTAACCCACTATTGAATTCGATGAGTTACAAAATAATATTAAAAAGTAATCGACACAAAGAACAATGCTGTCGTTACATAATAATGTTTGTATAGGCATTAACAAAACAGACCTATATTGAACGTAAAATTATTTGTTGTCAGAAAACTTACAGTATACAGAGGTAACACTATAATTCATCTGTCCCAACCCCTGAGTAGATGAATATGAAGTGTTCCTACATATGCTCATCCAATTTCAATTGAGGACTCTTACCCTCCCTCACAGCTTTTTTCAGTCCCTAATCTATACACTCTTTGCCGTCTCCAATCCACTCCTTTACTGCTTGGTACGGACGGTCGGAGCCGCTCACCGCGCGACCGGGACTAAGTCGGTCCCTGTCTGCTCCCGGGCGGTACAGACTTATCGATGATAAACTTTCGGATTTACTAGAATGAATTCTTTGCCCTTAGTGTGGAAGTATGCATTGGAGTTTGTGAGTATTATACTCGAAAACCGAGTTAGAGCGAATTTGCCACGCGCACTTCTTTCGGCGAAGCCTACGGCTAACCCGGTTTAAGCGCTTCCCCTATATGCATAAAGCAAGAGAGTAGCCGAAAGGAACTATTCATGTCTTGTGGTCGTTACTAAGGGCGAGATGCGAATAAAGGGCACAAGGGGTTACAGGGCGAGCAAATAGTGCCACAACGCCCCCCCTGCCCGCCCCCCCCCCGCATCTACCGGCCTCGACTCGTCATTGCCCCCCCCCCCGCCCCCCCCCCCCCCCCCCCCGCGCATCTCTACGGCCTCTACCATCGGTCATTGCGGATTTTCATTGTCAAAAGACAACACACAACAAATGATTTCCCATATTTAACCCTAACTACTATGGTGCGGTATTGTTTAAAGACATCGATTGCAAATAATAGTCTAGTTTGTTGTTGACATGTGTTGGTTAATTCCATAATTCGGAGGCCTAGCTAGTTGTCCATTGTTTGTTTTAGTAGGGAAACACAAATTTCAGCTCTTCTTGTACTGTTAAAGCATACTTCAGGTGATATTTGCAGTATGGCAGCATTCGTTACGAGTAATTGAAATTTTTGGCTTAAAAGTGCTTTTAATTTGATATATTGATAGTGTTTTTCAAAGAAACTGATGCAGTAAAGGGACATAAGAAAGTCGAATCTCTAAATCAAGCATGCAAAAGGATGTTAGAATTGAGATATTGCCTCAAACTTACACTCGCAACACGTTGTCGTACCGTAGATCAAAATGGAGCTCTTGGACCCTTAGAACCTTGTAGAACCTTCAGAAACCCTTGAACCGCCTAAATCTAATTGAATTTGTGTGTTTGGATGTATTTGAATTGGTTGTATGTATGTGTGTTGAATTGTGTTTTTGTGAGAGAGAGAGAAGGAAGAGAGAGAAAGAGTTTGGGGCGTTTTTAAAGAGCCGAAAATCAATTGTCCAAAAAAGTTGTGAATAGGGTCGAGACATGTGTACTTATAGGCACGAACAAAAAAGGGGGAAAAAAACTAGGAGAATTACGCCCAAGTGATGCGAAATTTCGCTCCAAGATGGGCGTATTTGCCCAGCTTTTGTTTTCCCCCTTTTTGATCCGACTTGCTTATTTGCTCGATTTCATTTAGGAAAAAAACGATTTGCGTTTGAATTTTGGCCGAGTACTCCATGAGCCAAAGAATGAATTGGACAATCCTTGGAAGCAATCCACAACTCGGAATACATTCCTAAAGCTTCCGAGAATGTTTCGTTTCGCTCGTTTGGTGTTTTGCTTAAGAATTTCATAAATATTTAGACCAAGTTGAAACAATTATGGAAAAAAATATGTAAACATTCCTTGTAAAATTAGTATTTGTGTTAAAATTTCCTAATTTTTGAATTGTTTAGTAATTGATTATTGTTGCAAAATTAATTAAATTGCCAGAAACTCCGAAAAATTGCAAAAATGCTTAGAAAATTCCAGAAAAATTCTAAAAAAATTCTAAAAATAATATAAAATTATTTTTAAATTAAAACTCATTTTTAGGGGTGTTAAGTGCATTGAAAAAGTGTTAATGTAAAGGAAACTTGTCTTTTTAGGGCTTGTGAGGGTCTAGTTCCTCAATTTGGTTGGTGTGTTCTAAGGGTATTTATCATGGCCATTTGAACTAGGACAAATGTAGGTATCTACAAGTGCCTCTCACTTTTTCCATTCCTGCTCTCACTTTTTCCATCCTTCCTCTCTTTACGCTTCCTCTTGTTCAGACTTACACAATCAAAATTTCGCCAATGCTTAGTTAGGGTTTCACCAAATTCGCTTTTCAAGCTCTGGTTGTGGGTTCTATTTTGTTTTAGGTTGTCCGTTTAGTCACGCGCAACAACCTATCACCGCCCACGCGTGTCACCGTCGCGCGCTCTTCTTTTCACAACCGACCACCACATCAACAAGCGATGCACCTCTCAGGACAACAACCGTCGCACTCTTCAATACAAGTTTCGTTTTGTTGGAATTCCCGAATTGCCTTGAGGTATTCATCTATCTTCAACTTCAAAATCTTAATTCTTTTTAAATCCGCTAAACTTAGTTCTGGTTTCTTTAGTTTTAAAGTTTGATTTTTTAGGTTGATTTTTGCCAGCTCTTGAACACTTGGGCTTTTGAATTTGCTGCGAATTCGGTGAAGATTTTTTGCTAAAAGTTTAGAGGTTCGATTTTGGTGTCGGAGGTTAGGGATTCATTGACACTGGATGTTGGCATTGCAATTGGGGAATTGAAATTCAATTCTCTAGTTGAATTCGTTATTAGCTTTGGAATAGGAGGCTGAATGTTTTAGGTATACTTGTGAATCTGACTCACCTTCCTTAAAGTCTCTTTCTTTTCAAAAATACTTTTAGTTCCGAGTGTAATGTTTGGGTATAATTTCATGCAATTTTGTTTTCTATTATGTTAAAGTAAACAATAGTATTTCGTTTAATGTATATTGATATTGTTGTTGTGTTGGTGAAGTGTAAATTCTATTATTCTGTTTTTTTGACCTTGAATGAGCTATTTTTGATGTGAAAATGGAGATACAAGCTACAAGTGGGTTGTGCTTTTGATTCTTTGTTAGCATCAGTTCTGTGTGTGTACTTTGATGGGATTGTTATGTTGTGCGTATAGAAAACAAAAAACTAGTTGTTATACTATGTGAGTTATCAATGAGATCGAGTAGAGATATTCTAAGTAGGATTTTGCAATTATTTAAATGATTTTGTTTCAAAAATTACAATAGCAAGGCATCATTGAGTTAGAATAGAGATTGAGTAGAGATCGAGCTATAATATTTTTAACCCACTACATGTACAAGTTGATCAACCAATTAGTTAAATATATTTAACCCAAGTCATTTGAATTGTTAGAAGATGTAATATTAAAGGTGCATGAAAACACGATTCCTCATTATATTACTATGGGCGTATTCGGCAATGATAGCGTTGGAAGTAGCTTTTAGCGGTATAAGTAGCGGGTAGCTTAAAAACTAGTAAGTAGCGTTAGAAATAGCGGGTAGCGGACGAAATTAAAATTGTCAATATGAGTGTTCGGCAGAAGTAGCGGTTGTATTTATAATAGAAGAAAATTAATTACCAAGTAGCTTTTTATCCTAGCTTAAAAGCTAAAAGCTAAAACGCTACTCCTACTAGCGTTTGAAAAAGGTAYCGTTTAACGCTAAAAGCTACTCAAAACGCTACCTTGCCGAACAGTAATAAAATTAACCAAATAGCTTTTTAATCTAGTTAGAACGCTAAAAGCTACCTAAAAAAGCTACGCCGAACACGCCCTATTATGTTTGTTATTTATCCTTTCTTTGTCTTTTTAATTTCTTTTGTAAATGCCTGGGTTTTCACAATATTATCTTGACTATTAATATCATCTTTTAAGTGACTCAAGACTTTGTTTCAAATCTTTTATGTGGCCCCAAACATGGCTTCTTGAAAGTAACTCATTAAACTAGTTTGGGTGATGCTTGTTTAATGCCTTGTGATTGTTAAGAAGCACTAAGCTTAGATAAAAATATTTCAAATTAGAGTAAGTGCCTTGTTTTTTGTTGTGAATGCATTAAATCTGTTTTGTTCTTTTCCATTTAATCCTGCCTTGTTTTTTTGTTGTGTTGTTTCTCATGTCAATTCTAGCTCCTAGTCCTTTCTTAAAAGTTGTAGATCTTGAAAAGTGATCAAATTTAGGCTCAAGAATCACTTGTTTTAGAGTTGTGAGCTAGGAGTTATGCTAATTACAAGTTTGAACTTGTTGTTTCGTATGTTGCATATATTGCTGTCCTTTTGTAGTTTTGTGTGCTGCTCCAGAGGGGGTTTTAGTGGCCATTCTTTTGGGTTTTTATTTGTGTTGTATGTGGCTTTGTATTGTTTTAGCTTGTTTTTCAGTGTTTCATGTGTTGTATCGGTGTTTGGTGGTGTATTCAAACTTGGCTTCTTGAAAGTCTTGTTAATTTATATTGTTGGCTAGTTGCAAATATATATCATCATAGCAAGTGATGAATTCTTTTGTTATGCAGGTATTGAGGATTATCTAACCTAACAACTTGAGAGTATGTCACCTTGATATGATTGGGGAATTCTAGGAAGATTGCGGTTTTGTGAAGCATGAATGATTTTTCATATTGTAATGGAACCACCTAAAGTGATAAATGACCTTTTAAGTTTAGCTAAATTATGTTTCATATTGTAATTGATAGTAATTGTTAATTAATAATATGGTTTCTAAACTAAAATTCTATAATTGCAATTTTTTAGTAAGTTTTTTTTTTTTTTAATTTTGGTACAACAGTATTTGTAACCATCATTTGAAAATATTTCTTACATATAGTCCATTATTTGTAACATACATTTAGAAATGTGGTTACAAATAAGGAGTTATTTGTAACCACCATTTTGTAGGTTACAAATAAAATGACTATTTGTAACGTCCGCATTTGTAACCATCGATGTTGGTTACAAAAAAGGCCAAAAATGATGGTTACTATTTCAGATTGTTTTTTTTGTAATAGTTTGATCATTGAGCTTTTTTGATTATATAATGTAATATATACACTCACTCTGATATATACTCTGAATTCTGAAATAGTAAATTTATATATGTTGCAATATACTTACTTTCAAGCACTGAAATATACTATTCTGAAATATACTCTGAAATACTGCTTGATGAAGATTCTTCAATGAGCTTTCTATAATACTTGATATACTCTGAAAGAATAAAGGAGTTGCAAGAAACTCATGAAAAAACTACGAAACAATTAGAAGAGACTCAAGAAAGACCGACAAAGCAACTAGAATAACAAAGGGAAGATATGAATTATGCATTGGACTCGTGCAAATCGAGCATTAAGTTGAAGGTATTGATACACTTTTTACTAATGTTTTGATCTTCTTATTATAAATGGATTATATGGGGATTTTTCTGGCTACTATGTGTGTGGATTATGAGCTGTTGTGGGATTGATGCACTGGTTTTAAGAGCAAAACTTAGACTGATTTAGGGCTTGCTTAGGGATGACGAGAGAATGAAGCATCCTCCCCATTGTCCCCATCTTAAACCTGATTTGCTATGCCATGGTTATAGTAGCCTTGACCCTATTCTTACATTTAATATTGAAATGTAATAGTCCATCACAAGTCATTAGGACTTGATGAGGTTTGCCATTAGGAAGTCTGCCCTCATCAGTAGTAGCAGACAGAGAGAACTGGTTTGTACGAGACTGCTGCTGTTGTGATCTATTACAGCCGGATGCTGGTGCTGTGATCTATTATAGCCGGATGCTGCTAGTGTGATTTGTTACAGCCGGATGCTGCTGTACGAGACCATTTTGTAATTTTATTTTTAAGATAGCTTGATGTGAATGAAATATAAGTTGATGTCCTTGACTTCTTAAGYTAGCTTGCATGCATTGAAGTGTGATTTTCATTGATTTTTGATTTTTATGAGATGGTCTTTTTTTTAATTGATGTTTTTATGAACTGTATTGTGTGTCTTTTTTGACACTTTCCTGTTTCTTCTATTCTTTTCTGTTCTGTTTTTGTTTTTCATTGGAATCTAATTTTTGTTTATGCAGTTCTGTTCTAAAAGAATAATAGTCTAGCAAGCGTCTTGAAAAAAAATGAGTAAGTGGGTTATCGATTTGTTTATTTTCCTACGTTTTTCTTTAGAGCCGTAAGCTATGTGCACTTTTTTTGACGAGAAGTTATGTGCACTTTGTTTTAGTATTTTATTTGTCATTATTAGTGCCTATTTGTAATGGTTTGCTTTTGTTGAAATAGGAAGTATAATAGTATGACTTGTATGAGTTTCTTAGCGGTAAGTAAAATACCTCTGACTTAAAGCTCTGTGTTTATTCTATAGTATGTCATTCTTGTAATACTTTTGAGCTTACTACATAGTATTCACATGTTGTTATATATCTCATATGTATTCATATATGCCATGTTGTACTTATCAAACTGATATAAAAGGTGCCCTGTTGCGCGTGTTGCTATTGCAGTAACCCCCTGCACAGAACCCGAGGCTAGTTTCTTCTATTCAAAGTTTGGTTTATGAAGATATATCATTGCAAAATAGTTAGCAATTTGGTTTARGAAGATATACCATTGCAAAATAGTTAGCAATTTGGTTTGTTTTCCTYRTMCTTCTATTCAAAGTTTTGTGACAATCAAACAAGATTGAATAACTTTGGTTTATGAAGATATATCATTGCAAAATAGTTAGCAATTTTGTTACACTCTTGTGCTTAGAATTGATATCCACGAGAAGGGAATTATATATAATATTATTGTGTTAGTATGGAGAAATTTCCCTTTAWTATTTGATCAACCCATAAGACATTTCCCAATAAATCTTCTTTCCACATTTGTTTCTACATTTCTTATATCAAAATAGTAGTATGATTGATTATTCTATCATTTCTTGACTTAAACCAGGAGATGAGTAATGTACAACGTGAACGAGCAAAAACAAACAAATATCCTCAAAGAAAAGTTTGAAGAYGGTGTGCAAGATTTAAGCAAGATTGGTATGAGTTAAACTGTTATTAGAAGTATTTTGAGCTCAAGAGGGTGCCTTGTTGCTGCTCCCTATGCTGCTGCTGGCCTGATGCATGCTGCCCTACTGTTGTGAGGCTGCCCTTCGCTACTGCTACATCTGCACTGTTGGACTGCTGCTGCCACCCCTGCATCACCGCTACAGGCTGAAGCTATGCACAAATAACTTTCTTGGCCGTTACCAAGCAAGTTGATACAGTAATTACCGAAGATTTTCAATTCAAGCGATATTGCTGAACCTTCGTATATATTTTAGATTGGCCAACTACCCGAGCATGCTGCTGCTGCTTATCACCTTGCTAATGCCACTGCCTGCGCTGCGCTGCTGCTACTATACGTTCTTGTAACTAAAATCAAAGTTAAACAATGTATTGTTGTAACTAATGTCAAAGTTAAACGATGTATTAGGTTTGAAGAGTTAAACGGTGTATTGTGTTTTTAATTAATCTTAATATAATATTAATTTTATTATTGTTGTTTTTCGATTATTGTTTTTTACATTATCGTTATTATTGAATTTATGATAGTTTAATATTCATTAATTATAAAAAAATTAGGTGAGTCAAACTAACCATTGTAATATTCATTAATTTACCACGGTTAAATCGTTGCAATATTAAAAATAAATCTATAGCAACGAAAGAATAAAGCTATGGCAACGGTTCAACCGTTGCAATAGGTCTCCTCCAATTTAGAAATGGATTTATAGCAATGGTTAGAACCGTTGCTATAGGTCTTTTCCAATATATGAAATGGACCTATAGCAACGGTTCGACTGTTGCCATAACTCAAAGTAACCGCTGCCATAGCTTAAATAAACCGTTGCAATAGATCTAAGGCAACGGTTATCCTAAACCGTTGCAATAGTTTGAAAAACCATTGCCTTAGGTCTATAGCAACGCGATCAACCTTAACGGTTAATAATCGTTGCCATAGGCCTAACGCAACGGTTAAAAAATGTAGTAGTGTATGAAGTTTGATATAAAAGATTTTTTTTAAAAAAAAGTATGGTAATTGTATACAGTTTTCATTATAAAACTATCTTTTATATCAAATGAATTTATCTTGTTAGAATTAGTTTTATAATTACTAAAACTTTATCTTATGAACATTAAAAAGCTGAGTTAGTGGAAAAATATATTTTGAAAAACGAATTTATGTAAAATCGGTTTTTAAGCGAAAAATAGTGAAGAACGTGCTTTAAGGTTAATTGTTCAGCAAGACATTGAGAAAATTCAGGAAGTTGTGGAGAAAATGTTTTTACTAGTTGTTTGTGAAAACGTGGGTGAAAGAAGTGTTGCTCAAGTTCCACAAGAGCATGTTCCCCTAAAATTTAGGAGGTCATCATGAAGTAGTGGACTTAGTGTCTTGATTTTACCTTCGATACTTTGCCTATAAATGCATAATCACTTCACTATTACAAAGTACCAGATATCACCTGAGCAAACACAAAATTTGAGCCATTCGATCTTCTTATTGCCAAACACTTTAGAGTTATTTAATTGAGTTGTAAGTAAGTGCTTCAAGATAGTGGTTCTTGAATAGGCTTTAGATAGTGAGAATCCAAAGAGGCTTGTAAGTGAGAGTGAGACTTGCAAGAGAGAAGAGTGCTCGATCAACATAGTGGTTGATTAAGAGGCTTTTAAGTTAGTGGTACCCGAAACAGGTCTTAGATTAAGAGGCTAGGGCTAGAAAGGACAATATCTACTAGTTGTCTCCCATTCCCCAATGGGATGTTACAATAACCTCATTAACCTTTATCCACTTCTAGTACTAGTGATTGTCAGCAAGATGGATAAATTGAGTCATCACCTCCCTCCCTTCAAGACTTCTCAATTTTCAACTTTTGATTTAGATCGTACACTTATTTAATGTTAGGATTCTCTTATTCAAATTCCAATTGAAGAGACCGAAGAACATTTGTCGGCTTCATTGCTCATATCTCATGCCTTTTGCATGAAGTTTGGCAACAGGACTTAAGGCAGCACCTTGTCGATCACCCTATTTGTTGTTGATTAATAGGTTGTTGTATTTCCTGTACTTGCATGGAAGCACCTCATTTGTTCGAATGTCCGTTTGAAGATTTTTTACTACATGAAACTTGAATTTACAACTGCGGGCTTTCGTTTTCGTTTTCGTCTTCTTGGTCAATTTATCTGAATCACCTCTATATCGCTCACCAAGATTGCATCTCAAATAAACAATCTCTTTTTGATTAGATGCCGGCTTGTGCAAGGAAATAACTATCTCAAAACCTAGTTCCACAACAATTAATTTCACATACGCCGCAACCTCATTGTGACTCCCAAACTCTAAGTCAGTGATGAAGCGATCATTATAATTGATAGCATTTCCTTCATCAAAATATTTCTAAAATTCAAAAGATAAACAAATTAAAATGAAAACCGCATTCAAAAATACATAATAATAATAATAATAATAATAATAATAATAATAATAATAATAATAATAATAATAATAATACTGCGTTTGGGAAGCTATCTAGGAGGTCTTCAGTTTTGTGTTGGGGTCCGTGCTGGTGGCGAGGCTATTCTTCATGTTGTAAATTGTCTAGTGGAGGCTCGGGGGGCTGAGGTTGGCCTCTCTATGTTATTGGTGGATTTCGAAAATGTCTTTAACTTGGTTGATCGTTCTTCCATGTTGCGTGAGGTACGTCAACATTGTCCAGCTCTTTCGCGTTGGGTTGAGTTCTTTTATTCTTCTCTAGCCAGGTGTTATTATGGCAAGCATTCATTACGGTCTTGTCAGGGAGTGCAACATGGGGACCCTCTTGGCCCTCTACTTTTTGCCTTGGTTCTTCATCCTTTGCTGTGTCGAATCCGGGATTCCTTTAACTTATGCTTGCAGGCTTAGTATTTAGATGATGGCACTATTATTGGTGATACCTTGGTAGTTGGGAAGGTTTTGGAGCTGATTTTGGCGGAGGGACCTAGTCTCGGCTTGCATGTTAATGTCGAGAAAACGGATCTCTTTTGTCCTTCTAAGGACCCACGTAGTCGACTCGAGGGTGTTTTCCCTTCTGATCTTTCTCGACCTTCGCACGGGGTTCGGTTGCTGGGTGGGCCTGTTATTTATTTTTCGTTTAAATTTTATTTTATGATTGAAAAGATATATATTTTATTTAAATTCTATTATTTGAGTTTAAATTATATTTTATGATAGAAACTTATCTTTTCTTCTTTAACCAAAAACAAAATAAATAAAATATTTAAAATTTAACCTAGCTAAATACGTAAATCAGTTTAAAGGGTTTTATTCTATTTCCCCTTATTTCCCTTTACACGCTTCTTAAAACTAAAACAAAAAAGGAGAAAGAGAGTAGATGACAGGCTTGTCGCGTACCTATCAAAATAACCTATTAAAACTAACTAATTAGCTAGTGGTAACAGGGTGAATCCACAAGTAAGCAACAATTAATTATTAACTAATTAAAGCATCTAGATTGTAAAAGAGCCTTTGATTGATTATATTGACTACTACTAATGAAAGCAATGAATTAAATAAAAATAAACTATATAAACTAAAGTCTAGGGCTATGGTTCACTATAACAACAAATAAACCAATAATTGGGTATCAACAATGCACAATAAGGCCACAATCGAACATGATCAAAGTTCTCTCGAATCGAATGAACCATAGAACTACTCCTAACGTATCTCTCGACTAGGATAGTCCTCGTTCTACTATTGACGTAGATCTTGTATTAAGTTCAATCGCTAGATCTAGAAACTCGTGACTAATAATTACGCAATTAAGTCGTGCACTATAATTGAAGAACATGAAGAACAATCAAATAGGAATTCGATAAATTGCCTAAGTATGAATTGAATCAAACCCAAAACATGCTAATTATATTGTTATAGATCCCCAATTGCCCTAGGAAGGAAACTACTCAAGCATAATTAAATCAATAAAAACAATAGCAATAATAAACCTAAGAATCATCATGAAAATCTAATAAAAATAATAATAACAATCAACAATAATCAATAGCAAAATAATAACAAAAATAATAAAGAAGAAATTAATGGAAAATACCTTGAGTGTCTGAATTAATGGAGAAAATAAAACTAGGGTTTCAATGTGAAAGAAGAGAGAAAAAAAAATAATTCTAAAACTAAACTAATCTCATCCTCTAGTATCCATCAGGATCTTTCTCTTTAAATACTACTAATTACCTAAGATAGATGGCTTTCTAAAAATATAATTATATCCTTATGAATAAAAGCCCAAAAGAAGATAATTAAAATCGGCAAAATCGAGCTTGAACCGATCGGATTAGCCGAACCGATCGGTTCAGGGTAAATCGCGGCAGATTCGCTGGGCTATCTTCCGAAGGCCATATCTCAAGATCTGGTGGTCCAAATTAGGCAAATGACCTATCGAATCAAAGCTCTCGAAGTCTAGTTTCCAATTTAGTTGGAATCGCACCAATCCGACATACGAAACGTGACTTATAACCAAAAGAGTGAGCATATGTCAAAATCGATGCTCCGCAACGATCATTCTTCGCGTAGCTCCACTCCTTACTCCTTACTACTCCTCCTAAGGCTCCGTAGTGCTCGAAAATGAGTCCCAAATCACTCCAAATCAATGAAAGCAATCTAAAACTCATTCAAACACTAAACAAACAACATTAGTAGCAAAGAGGGCCTTAAGAAGGCCAAAAACCATTCAATATAGCAAGAGAATGAGGGAAAAACCATATATAAATACAATACATCAGTAGAGCCGTGAAGCCTGCTATCGTCGCGTACTACTGTCGTTGCTTGCCCCCGCTGCTGCCCCGCTCCGGCCACCGTCGCCGGCCACCAGCAAGCCGGTTGTCCCTCTCTCCCCTCTTTCCTTCTTTGTTTCTTCTTTCTCATGTTTTAATTCTTGTTTTAACTTTGATTAAAGTTTGAAACTTTTATAATCCAATTGTTTATATTAATGCTTTAAGTATAATTTTCTATGAATTTTTCAAAGTTTATGAGTTTTATGATGATTAGTTTTGATTGAAAACTTCAAATTTATTGAATTGTAAAATTAGGGTTTTTAATTAGGGTTTTTCAAGTTTTGATTAATCTGTTAGCTTTATTGTTTGATTTTTAATTAATTTTATACATCTCATTAGTCTATGAAATTTTAACAAGTGTTCAACATACTATTTTACAACTTGTGTAAAATTTTCGGAATTTTCCAAGCATATTTACGATTTTAAAAAAAATTCGTTTTTGTGTTTACAGTTTTCGGGTTGCCTATTCGGTTTATGATTTTTCCTGATTTTTATATTCYTCAATAATTTACGAAAATTTGTATGAATATTTTATATTTGGTAATAGACGTTTTGTAAAAGTTTCAGAATTTTCCAAGCTAATTTACTATTTTAATAAATTCGCTTTTGAACTGACTGTTTTCCGGGTTGCTGACTCTGTATTCGATTTTTATTTATTTTTATATTAATCWATAATTTACGAAACTATGTGTGGATGTTRTATATACAGTAATACACCTTTTGTAAAACTTTCATAAATTGTCGTGGAGTTTTGCTATTTTAATAAATTATTACATCAGATTGACAATTTTCGATTACAAAATATGTTTTGTTATTAAAGTTAATCAAAAATATTTGGCACGAAAATATATGTTAATTGTGATATTTTCAGAGTTATTATACATATTCAAAGTATTTTTGAACCATTGAAAAATATGGCTTTTAAGTTTTTTTTTTTTTTTAAAAAAAAAATAATGAATGGTTTATTATATGAGCATTGAAATTAATCTTTAAAACATGGTCGAGGTTGATTTCTAAAGGTTTTTGTGGGGTTTCAAGGGAATATATATTGCTGTAATTTTGTGTTAGGAATCAATAGTACTCCCTCTGTTCTATAATGTTCTTCCCAATGCATGTTTTGTATCGTTTATATCTTTAATWATATATTTGTGAAAATTATAACGATTGAATATTAATAATCTAAGCAATAATACGAATCAAACAAGATCTCACATTACTATATTTATTCTTATACATTAGTAGTTATTTGTAAGATTCTCTCTCTACTGTGAACAGTTGAAAAAAAAAAGTGGCATGAACATTAAGGAACGGAGGGGTAATTGATTTCTATTTGGTTGTAGGAGGAATTTCTCTTTGACTTATAATTGAAGCAGAAGTATTTGCTGATTGTTTCCTTTTCGAGGTACGTACTAATTGGGAACCGAACCTTGATCTTAATGTTGTTTGAGGATGTTTGAGAACTTACAGACATGAATAGGAAACGTTCATGGAATGTTGGGTAGCCACGAATGAATTTTTGTTTGTGTCTATGGTCTATATTGTGAAATTGAGAATGTTGTGGAAAATTGGTTTGTTCCTGAGGATTGAATTGGAAGTTGTTAATTAATCTTTTGTCATTAAGTTTTATTAATCTTTTGTCATTTGATTAAATGGTTTAATATGTAATTTATGGTTGAGATGAGCGGAGTTAAGTACTACTCCATGAGGTAATTTTAATACGGACAAATTAAGTGGGGTCAAGTGTAACTTTACTCCATGAGGTGATTTTATTACTCATTTATGAAATGATGTATGATTTTGAGCAAATGAAAAGTATGCAAGTCTTAATGACGAGGTTTAGTTGACTTTGTCCATACAAGTTTTATATTAAAGGAATTTGTCCAACAGGTTTGTTAATTAAAGGAATGATTTATGTTAAGAAAATGTAATGTGATTTGTGGTCTATTGTGAGTCATGTTAACTTGATGAGTAATTAACAATTAAATAAGGGATTTTTCCCATATACCCCTGACTTTAAGCTTAATAACCCATATCCCCGGTGTTTTAGAAACGCCTCATATACCCATGACATCAGAGAAATAGCCTAAATACCCTTACTCTAACGGAAAAGTTAACACCGTTAATGTTTTTCCTGATAACCCTTAATTTAATATACTTAGCTCATATTAGTAAAAAAAAAATAAAAAAAAAAATTAGCTCATAATTCTATGTCTCCTGCATTCTTCTACCTTCATCTCAAGCTCCAATAAGACCGTACGTTGGAGCATTTTTAGATCATTCAATCAAAACTTTGATAATTTCTCAAGCTTTGCAGTTTGCATCTCTTCTTCGACTTCATTTCTACTACATTTACAAAAACAAAACATCAATTTTCTGGAAATTTCTCAAGCCTCACCGACTAAAAATAGAATTCCTAATTTGATGAAGTTGCTACGATTTGCTATTGACAAGAAGCAAAGTTCACCGATCTCATCAATTTCAAAATTAATTTCTCCAGCAATTGTTCATTATTTGCATTTGTGCAAGTAACAACACACTCATCAATGCGCGATCGCATAGCCGTATTTATCTTCCTTCTCTCTCTTCTGTTCAGGTGGTCGTTTTCACTCTCGTTTTGTTCAGGTAGTTTTGAGAATGATTAATTTTGGTTGATATGAACGACAGTCCTTGAATTGGCATGAGTAATTAAATTTGATACAGTTGTGGTATGGAGAGCGGCGGTTGCGGCGTCCCCGGCGGTGGTGAGATTAGTGAGAAATCTCGAGTGTGCGTGAAGAATTTGCCGAAATATGTGACATTGGATCGTTTGAAAGCCCACTTTTCCAAATTGGCGAACTCACTGATGCCATGCTTTTTGTACCAAGTAATTCACTATTCTGATCAATTACTCCAATTTGTCATTATTACTAGGCGATATTCCCATATACCCCTGCTTTTTACCTAATAACCATATACCCCCGTGTTTTAGAAACAGCTCATATACCCCTCACATTAGAAAAATAGCCCAAATACCCTTAATGAGGCCAAAACCGTTAATAGTTAACACCGTTAGGATTTTTTCCAATTAACCTCTAATTAACCTAAATTAACCCATAATCTCATCTCTCTCCTCCATTGTTCAACCTTCATCCTTCTTTCTCCTCCTTCTACCTCCTTACCACCATCTTCAAC
This sequence comes from Bassia scoparia, assembly GCA_008642245.1. Lineage (NCBI taxonomy): Eukaryota > Viridiplantae > Streptophyta > Magnoliopsida > Caryophyllales > Amaranthaceae > Bassia > Bassia scoparia. The sequence goes on along the minus strand of SNQN01002561.1, from coordinate 55,146 downwards.
CTTAGAACATCATCTTTTTCTCCTCACCACTAGTTCATTTCTGATTTTCACTCAAAATCACTCTAACTCATTATAATCTAATTCTTAAACCCTTGTTTTTATTTCTCATCAAAATCCAAATCAATTCCTTTCCTTCTTCTTTTCTCCTTCTCTGCCTAGCTCCTTCGAGCCGCTGCTGTGCCACCCTCTTCCTCCGCCTCCCTCTCTCACCTCGGCCCACCGCGGTAGACCCGCCGCACCGCCGCCACCTGCAGTGCAGCAGCTGCTGCTGCGGGTTGTAGGATTTTATAGATGCGAATATAGCGGAATTTCAGGAAACGATTTCCTAACATCTATCTCAGGATCATATTCACAAACAAACATGATATTATATAATAAAGTGGATTAGAATATACAACCTTTGTAGCGTGAAATCCACAAGTATGAGCGAAAAGATAATCTCGAGAGCTCCAAATGTCGCTCCTCTACTTAGTCCACCAGAATCAATTGAACACAACGTTTGCTAGAACGGAAGAGATGAACTCTTGCTTTACTGGTTTCCAATTAAGAGAGAATGATGGAGAGAGTTTGAAATATTTGAATAGTAAAAACAACTACGTTATCCTCTCTTTTACTGATATTATCTTTATATAATATCAGTAATCTAGGTCAAGAATCTGATTCTTGTTAACCTAATTGGATTACTGACTCATACTTATGGGCCTGAGTAATATATTGTTAACTGATTCTTTTGGGTGACCTTATAGGATTAATATATTAGCTGTCGTCCAATCAATATGGACCCCACAATTATATTTATTCTCTCAGTAAATATAATTACTAATAATAATTAACTTTATTATCTTCATAAATATCCTATATTTATATATATTTAGTAATTGTCGGAAATGTCTAAGGACATATTCCTTCAATCTCCCACTTGTCCGAAGACAATTGCACAATTATAAATTCCTTAAGTCACTTAATGTGAAATTTGATAACACAATGTTATTTCCTCAAATTATGTTTCTTGATCTTCGAGTTCGAATTGTTCAACTAAGGATTAACCGTTTAATCCTATTCGCATGGCCATGCAATTTTCAATTCTCGCTCATCAAGAGGCCTACACGCCAATCCTATCAAATAGGAGGCTTTTCATTTTGTTGACCATAACTCCCACTCAATTTTTAGCCCCCTGATCACTGCTTATAGCCTCCTATTACGCCACGACATTTAGCAGCGTCAAGTTAAACTAATCATATTGTCGGTGATTAAGACATACTCATGTCTGAGGAATCCACTAAATATAAGGATTTGATTCTACTCTTTGAATCAGATTAGGTCAAGTCTCAATGCATCAGGTATGTCATCCATACAATCGATTAAACATCTCCATGTTTCCATAGCTCATGGAAACCGAGCTATCAATTAATTATATGCCAATCTTTAATAAACCACTTATGTCCAATTTAGTGATTTAGATCAGGACATTAGTATAACATGTGATTTCAGTTCACTTTATAGGTTTCCATTATCGAAACGTTTTCGATAATCCTATTGAAAACACAAATTATTTGGACTTTATTTAATACTAAACAAATAATTAAATAAGGAACAAATCATTTATATTATTGATAAACATTCAAACATATCATCATAGAATTCTTTAACAATTGTAAACATGAAGTAAACAACCTAAAGACATTACTCCTATATGCTTAAGCCCCATAGACCTGTATGACTCTCATGTTTTAGTCGAGGGAATGGTTTAGTCAATGATCTGCTATGTTATCCGTAGTGTCAACTTGCTTACTATTACATCCTGTCTTTCGACAATTTCTCAAATGAGATGGAATTCTTTCCACATGCTTAGATTTTTGGTGAGATCTAGGTTCCTTGGATTGAGCAATAGCACATTGTTGTCACAATACAACTCGATGCATTCTCGATGATAGGAACCACACCAGTTCACTAATGAACTTTTTAATCCAAACAACCTCTTTTGCTGTATCAGCCGCTGCTATCCAGTGTGCATCTCCTAGATTGGACTGTATCTGTTGCATACACTCAAAGCATATGTACATCTGGTCAAGTACATAACATAGCATATGATGGATCCTAATGCGGATGCATAAGGAACATACTCATTCGCTTGACCTCATCAGGACTCGATGGCATTGAGTCTTGCCAAGTTTAATGCCATGTTGCATGGGAATAAACCCTCTTTTGGAGCTTTCCCGTCTTGAACTTTGTAAGAATCTTCATCATATAGTCTCTTGACTTAGTCAACAAGTTCCTTGATCTATCTCTATAGATTTTATTCCCTATATGTACTCGGCCTCTCCAAGGTCTTTCATGGAGAAATAACTTTGAGCCATTGCTTGACCGACTCAGGCATGTTTTTGTCATTCCCTATGAGAAGTATGTCATCTACATACAAGACCAGAAAAGTAACATTGCTCCCATTAATTTCTTGTATACACAAGATTCCTCTTCATTTCTAAGAGAAATCAAACTCTTTGACTGCCTCATCAAATCTGAGGTTCCAACTCCTTGATGCTTGCTTCAATCCAGAAATGGATCTCTTAAGCTTGCATACCTTCCTTTGGATTTTTCGGATCTTCAAAACCTTGAGGTTATTGTCATGTACACATCCTCTTTTAAGAAGCATTCAAAAAAGCAGTTTAACGTCCATTTGCCATATTTTAAAATCATGAAAGGCAGCAATCGCAAGGATTATTCTAATGGATTTCAACATGCTATTAGGGAAAAAGTTTCATCATAGTCTCTTCTACATGAATTCGTTTGAAAACCTTTTGCTACCAACCTTGCTTTGAAAACACTAATGTTTCCATCCTTGTCTGTTTTCAATTTGAAAATCCATTGTGCATCCAATGGGTTGTACCCATCAGGCAAATCAATCAAGTCCATACTTGATTTCAGACATGATCCATTTCAGATTTCATGGCCTCAAGCCATTTTTCGGAGTTAGGACTCTCCAAAGCATTTTGTGACTAGTAGCTTTTCTGATTCTAACATTGTTATTTTAGAGTTTTCTGTCAAAAGAAAAATCAATATATCTTCTTGACGGAATTATTGTCCTACTAGACCTAGTTGGGGAATAACAGGAGAAGTTTTACACCAGGTTGTGGGTTTGAATGCATTGCCTCCTGGGCATTTTTAGCTGGGGTGCCTCTAATGAGCGTTAACCTCATTCGTTTGTTGATCATCTCGAACTTCTTCGTTATAATTACTCCACATTGTTTTTCTAGAAATCAATTCCTTCTAGAAAACCACCATTGCGAGCAACAAACACTTTTGTTTTTCGCTTTGGTTGTAGAAGTAGTATCCCTTTGTCTGTTTTGGGTAACTCACAAAAAGACATTTGTCGAATTTAGGTGCTAGTTATAC
>SNQN01002561.1:31368-51731 GCA_008642245.1 Bassia scoparia | reverse complement strand
AAGTGAAGACGATAAAAGACATTGTCGAATTTGGTGCTACTTATCAGAAATCTCCAACGTTTACATAAGCTTCACAAACCTAAATCCTAGAAAGACAACTTTGGAACATTTCCCGGATGTCAAATCTCTATACTGGGTGTCTTTTCCACTTACTTTGCAAGGTGAATTCTGTTTAAGTGTGAATGCAATTGTATTTATGATGCCAATCCCCAAAATGAACATAGGAAGTTTTAGCAGAAGCTCATCACCTTGAATCGACACCCAAACTCCGAATAGTTGTTCGAGTTCCTCCTTCAGAGACGGCCATTCAATTCGTGGTCGTCCCTGTCGCATTGTGGACAAGTAGAATGGCCGCAATCATGTCATCCAACTCTATGAAACAAGTTTCACACCACGATTGGATCGCAAACTGGCTTTAATCTATCTTCCAAGTTGGTTCCTCATACTTTATTTCTGACTTCCTTGAACTTTTCAACAAGGACTCCGATCTAATGTCTGCCATGACGAATAACTATATCCATAATTTGCATTCATCACTATTGTAAAGGTTATAAAAGTATTGTAACCATCCCGAGCACGGTACTCATCAGTCCACACAACATCAGTATGTATGCAGATGCGTAGGAGACAGTTGGCCTTTCAACTTGAACCTGTAAAGGTGACTCTTGTCATTTTCCCCAGTCAACACAAACTCACAGACAAAACTCGATGACTCACAAATCAAATGATCTTTAGATTCCATCTTTACGAAGTTTCTATTATGCGTTTTGTACTATAGTGGCTTTATCGACAAATGTCTATAGTATATGGGGTTGAATCATTTGTTTATATTTTGCTTAGTCTGTCTATAGTATACGATGTGGTCTCTAAGTCTAGCACAACAAGACATTCAAAATTTAGCTGAACACATAACAACAATCATGTCCAAACATATGACCGAACAACTAATTATTTCTAATAGCAAATTGAAAAAAACCTTCCGAAGTCCAAAACCGGAAATCGAAATAAGTTACTTGGTATGTGCAGAAACAAATAACAATAATTGAGTTTTAAAAATTAACATAGATTGGTAGCTTTCAAAATAATAACTCCTAAAGCTACAGCAGCGAACCTTGCTTCCATTGCCAACTTGAAGATCCTCTCTCCCTTGCTCAAGCTTCTTACTTCTTTTTGGATCTGCACATTACAAATATGAGAGATCACAAGCAGTATCAATACCCAAAGAAGCGAGAAGTAGCTAAATTAGAGTTCAAGAAACATATATACCTAAGATGAAGCTACATTCTTTCTTTTCTTCCAGATACGGACAGTCCCTCTTCCAATGACCAATTCCTTGTAGCAAGTGTAGCATCATTTAGTGCTGCTACTTTAGACCTTTGGAGTCGGCCTCTTGGTTTGGAGAGTCATATGGGCACCAGCCTTGCCACTTGCCCCTTCCCACCTTTAGGACCCCCTCTTCTGATACTTCTTTCCTTTCTGACCATTAGAACATCTTCTTTACAGGTTCAGTAGGGTAACTCCTTTCAGCCTGAACAAAGCATGCACACTGTAACTCTCAAGTGGCTTCCCTTCTCCTTGCATGTAAACATTCAACACGGAAAGCCTGAAAGTTTCTTGGCAAGATCTGATCACTATATCAGTCTGCCAACTCTTTAGGATGGGAGAAACCCAGCCTTCCTGGGACTGGAAAATGTCCAATCATGTGCGACACATTGGCGTCCGACGCCGGTTTCCTCTTTTCAGTTTGGCATTCCAGAAGCTTACAATTAGCTCATCGAATCCTCTCTAATCGGCATTTCTTTCGAACATTGTTCCGCGCTGCTGATATTGTGTTACGGCATCTTGATTATCAAAAACTTTTTTTGAATTCGTGTCCATGGACAGCAAGCATCAATGCATGTTACTTGCACGTGAAATTTGTCCTCGACGATTTGTCAACTCTTTTTTCGTGCCAGCAGTTCAAGTTATCTGGCAGGTTCAGGAAGTGGAAGTGTCAAGAACTTTCCCCTTCCTTCAGCTCTGAGAACAATTACTCACAGCCATGCTCCCATTCGAGAAGTTGTTGCATTCAATTATATCTTTTCTTCAACGACAGAGCTAAATTAAAGCAGACGGGTGTTGTGTTCGGCTCGAACTAGACATGATTCTACAACAATAGTTAAGAGAAAAATTAAAGCTATCAATAACACAAGCTCTAACAATTTATTCAAAATATTGGATCCCCTATAGTTGAATAAATAATAACCAAGATGCCTCTCCCTCTACTATAATCAAAGACTTTGGCCCTGCCTTTAAACAATGGTAGTTAAGAGTAGTAACATTTTACACTTAACTTAATCATTACTATTCTTGGTAATAGATTAACAATCTGTTCACCCAGACCTACTTGCTCGACCCGTCACTCTCAGCCCCACACTCTTACATCCCACCACTCTCGCCTCGCCTTACGACCCGAATGCTTCGATGCCCGTATACTGTCAACCCGAACAACTTTTGCTACTTTTCGATGATTTTGTTGAGTCAAATCAAACACTTAACATTGTAAATTTCAAAAATCTTCACCGCCCATATTCCCAATGAATTTATGAGCAATACCATCGCTTGGAGAATCCTATACTCATATAGTCAAAGGCTTATAGGCTGGTTGATTTGGGCAAGAACAATTGAACTCAATATTATTATTGGGGACTTTTAAGTTTAATTAAACATGGTTAATCATTAGGTGAAGCAAAATGACATTTTTAACCAAAAATAAATCCATCAAGCACAATATTTAAAATTAAATAAATCCTCAAAGGCTTACACTAAAAGCATGAATAAAACAATGATCTAGTATTGACCAAATATAATTAACAAAGTTTCTAATCTTCATCGATAGCATCCTTTGATCTCTCATTGATCACTTTCCTTGCAACTCTTCTCAACTTGATATTTGATTTGAATCGAAAATTAAAAATGAAAATAATAAAATTTATATTCAGCACTTCAAATTAACGATCGCGCAATCGTATTTAAATAAAACCTTCAAACCAAGACGGATTCGCAGACGTATTTTCTATCCTAATTTGGGCGCCTACTAGTCCATTCAGTATCAAGATAATATACAAATATTATAAAATGACACAAGAATGCAATAATATCAAAATATCAAATTGACACTTACATATTCTTTATCATTAGTCAAACTAATTAAAGAAATTTCATTATTTTAATTCAATTAAAGACTCAAGGGCAATTAATCTAATTAATTATAAAATTTGCACATAATAGTTGGAATCATATATATTACCTTTTTTTTTTGTAATTAATAAGGCAAGCTGAGCTGGTCAGACCCGGAGGCCCCAACCCAGCCCAGGCAGGCATCACGAAGTCAGCACGGCCCCCAGCAGTAAGCCCGCAGCCAGACACAACCCATTCTTTCGGGCCTGCTCACCTCTTTTCTACGTGAGAACAGAGAACAGGGCAGCAGTCTCTGCTCTCACGCAGGGCAAGCAACTCACGCATACTCAGCCAGGCAGGCCCGCAGCCCGAGCAGCACAACAGCACGCAGCCCAGTAGCAAACCCGTACCCAGCCCGCAGCCCAAAACTTGGGGCCGTTGTGGCTGCTGTTTCTCACGATAGTTTAAGCCAGCGAGCTCTGTTTTCACTGATCAGCCACGACTGCGCCAGCCAAAAACGGCTGGTCAACCCACAACGGTGACATAACGCGTCAGCCTTGAGGACGCCCATGCGCGTGTCCAACAGACTCGGGCACAGCACTCGTTCGAAGCAACCAACAGGCAGTCATGGCAACGCTTGCGCACCGATCTGCAACCAAAACAGCCTACCAAAGCAGCCATAATGTCCAATTTTCGAAAACAGTTTTCGTGAGTATATTACTGGCAATTTTTATGTAAAATTCTGTTCAAAAATGAGCCAGCCCAAAAACTTGGTTTTTCGCAATCAAAATTCAATCTAATTGAACCAATTTGGACGATGTAATCAATTTGGGATTTTAGGGTTTACAATTTCGAATCAAACTCTTTGATTTGTAAACCAAAACACAACTTGAAACCACGATTTTGCAATTCAAAACAAACAAATCAAACCTCCAAAACTTTTTGAAAATTTTTGTTGCAAAAAATCGAATTCCTTTGTGCTTTGTTTCGAATCTTCGAACAAATACTTTTTTTTTTAAATAAAGGAATTTCGAAAATTCCATGACAATAAAATCAGATTTTTAATTATGTTCAACTAAAAAATATATAATTCAACCATTAAAACAAATTTTAATTGTGCAATTTACATTATATGAGTCCTCCCCTAATTGAATCAAAAATAATGAAAATCACATACAAATTATAATCATATGAGATATTATATGAATTAGGGCTAAAACTGATAACCTGTAGGATTTTATAGATGCGAATATAGCGGAATTTCAGGAAACGATTTCCTAACATCTATCTCGGGATCATATTCACAAACAAACATATGAATTATATAATAAAGTGGATTAGAATATACAACCTTTGTAGCGTGAAATCCACAAGTATGAGCGAAAAGATAATCTCGAGAGCTCCAAAATGTCGCTCCTCTACTTAGTCCACCAGAATCAATTGAACACAACGTTTGCTAGAACGGAAGAGATGAACTCTTGCTTTACTGGTTTCCAATTAAAGAAGAATGATGGAGAGAGTTTGAAATATTTGAATACGTAAAACAAACTACGTTATCCTCTCTTTTACTGATATTATATCTTATATATATATCAGTAATCTAGGTCAAGAATCTGATTCTTTTGTTAACCTATTGGATTACTGACTCATACTTTTATGGGCCTGATAATATATTGTTCAACTGATTCTTTTGTGTGACCTTATAGGATTATTATATTAGCTGTCGTCCATCAATATGGACCCACCAATTATATTTATTCTCTAGCAAGTAAATATAATTACTAATAATAATTAACTTTATTATCTTCATAAATATCCTATATTTATATATATTTAGTAATTGTCGGAAATGTCTAAGGACATATTCCTTCAGGGTTGCTGCACTGCTGCCCCTGCTCCCTCTTCTTCCGCCTTCTCCTCTCTTGTCGACCAGGACAGCCACCACCGCTTGCTGGTGGTGTGTGTGGTCTCTGCTGCCGCGTGCCTCCCGACCGAAGCCCCAGCCCACAACCCGCCGCTGCCTCCGACCGATTTTGTAAATGAAAAAAAATAATACTCTACTGAGTTAGTCGCGTCAGGACAACAAGTATGTTTGACTGGCAAGTGTTGAATTCTTGAATAATACATATTATATATTAGGCTTTAACTAATATATTTGAAAAAATTAAACACAAATAATAATAATAATAATAATATAATTAATAATAATATAATAATAATTAATAATAATAATAATAATAATAATAATATAATATATAATAATATATAAATAATAATAATTAATAATAATAATAATATAATATATAATAATATAATAATAATAATAATAATAATAATAATATAATAATAATAATAATAATAATAATAATAATAATAATATAATAAAATAATATAATAATATTATAATAAAATAATAAATAAATAAGAATAATATATAATGCAGTGAAGAGTTATTTACTTGGGAAATCATGACTCTTCTAATACTAATTAGCATGACAGAGTATATGACAGTATACTTGAAATTCTATGCTAATAATTATGCATGACAGACAAGAATGAAAGGAAATTGATTTGGATTTGATGAGAAATAAACAAGGGTTTTAAGAATTAGATTATCATGAGATTAGAGTGATTTTGAGTGAAAATCAGAATGAACTAGGTGGTGAGAGGAAAAAGATGATGTTCTAAGGTGAAGAATGGTGTATGGAGGTAGACAGGAGGAGAAAGAAGGATAAGGTTGAACATGGAGGAGAGAGATGAGATTATGGTTATTTGGTTAAATTAGAGGTTAATTGGAAAAAATCCTAACGGTGTAACTATTTAACCGGTTTTTGGCCTCATTAAGGGTATTTGGGCTATTTTTTCTAATTGAGGGGTATATGAGCTGTTTCTTAAAAACACGGAGGTATATGGGTTATTAGGCTAAAAGTCAGGGTATATGGGAAATATCCTTATTACTATTTAATCAATCAATTATTAATATTAATAATTGTATCTGGTTAAGGGAGGGAGGAGTAGGCGTATGGAACTCTCGATTGAAGCTGGGTTTAGGAATGATAGTACAGAATCAATGATTTAATTCTGTTTTCGTAAACCTTCTCTCTCCTCTGTTGATAATGAGGAATTAGTGAATAAATTTAGGAGAGAGAAATTGGGAGATTAATTAAAAGTTTGGTAGGAGGTTGAAGTGAAGATAGTTTTTTTTTGATAATAAAATGGTATTAGGAGGAGAGAGAATGAATTAGTGGTTAGATATTGTAATTTAGGGTTAATTGCATGAAACACTAACGGCGTTAGGTTTTCCATCCTCATTAAGGGTTTTGGCTATTTTCTCTGATTGTCAGGGTATATAAGGCGTTTCTAAAAACACGGGAGTATATGGGTTATTAGGCTAAAGTCAGGGTGATATGGGAAAAATCCCATTTAAATAATAATAATGAGGTAATAAAACTCTGGCTTGTGGCACGTCTAGAGTATTGACAATCAGGGGTTGAGGTTGCGACTTTATTCCTTTTTCCGAGGGCCGTTTGATCAACGCATCTCTCTTCACTTATTTTATAACAAATTTTATCCAAATTGGGTTAGTTTGAGATCTCATCCAACTATGTGACGGATCACGCCCTGTTCCCCATCTGTTTATTGGTTTTGGATGCCTTTCAACGGGGAGGCATGGATTTTGTGGCACCTTGTGTCTGATGACACTTGATGTCTGGTTGATGTTCCTAATTGTGAACATGAGTTTTGGATAGCCTGTCTGCTGTTCATATCATAACAAATGTAATAAATTATATTGAGTCGTTGTAGTGGGTCGAGTAAACTATTCTTGCAATACTAATCATGTTTAACAAGACGTTGATGATATTGGGATTGATATACTTTGGAGTAGTTGTATATAATATGTGGTTGATAATGTTTGGATTGAGTTATTTTGGATCTTTGGGTTGTATAAAATGTTGTTCGAGTGTTGTGAACACTACGTTGGGTTCTTCTCTTTATTTTAAGCAGGTGTGTTAACTTGGTATGTCCGTTTTTAGGGGAAATGTTGTCCGTTTTATTTTCTTGTTTTGTAAATTGTCATGTACTCAGCTTTGCTGATTCGTTTTTTTTTGTGTGTTGTGTTGTGTCCACATTTCCTTCTTGTGGACCTGTGATGATCCTTATTTCACTTGAAAATTATGGGGAGCAGATTTTACAGGTTGTTGATGCTATACAGGTGCTTTTGCAACGTTGGGGTTATGGGAGTGCTCGAGTGTTTTAATCCTTGTACTGTTGTTTAATGCTCTTTTGAAAATTATAGTATTTTTATAATTGTTTAAATGATTTTTCAGTTTCGTGGGTTTGCCAAATCAAATTATTCTCGATTTTGAATAAAGGGCCAACACTGGTTCCTAATTGTATTCATTTCCTGCTTTATTCTGAATAAGCTGAAAACGTTTTCACACGTGCATAACATGTCAATAGTTCTCTGTATTGCAAATTAATTATTTTACAGAAAAGGGAAAATTATTGGGGTGTTACTAATGTAGCTAGAGGAGTGGAACCCAGATTGTTCTCAGCTCCCACACAACTTCTTGTAGATCCCTTGACCTTATTGTTGCTTGTAATGCTTGCCATGTATTATTATTATTATTATTATTTATTATTATTATTATTTTATTATTATTATTATTATTATTATTATTATTATTATTATATTATATTATTATATTATTTATTATTTATTATTATTATTATTATTATTATTATTATTATAACTAACTAAATTCTAAGAACATAATAATCTGAAATTAATAAATATAAAAAATAATTCATAACACAAAATAAACTATACCAATTAACTTTACTAATTATTACAAAACACAAACCAACAATTCGTTTCACTAACATAACACTTCATTCATTAATAATATTCTACGCACTGATGACTAACAATAAGTATTAACTATAATAGTAGCAGTAATCAAATTAGAATTAGCAAGAAACCACTTCGAAAAAATTCAAAAATAAAATAATATTGTGACCTGCTTGTCAAAATCATGCATGCAGGTCCAATGGACATCCGTGTCATTTTGAATCGCATGTCCAACGGATACATACGTGATATGTACACGCATGCCCCATAAGAACTTGCTTGTCAGAATTACGCAGGTTGGATTTGCGTGGTAAAATCACTCAAGTTCCTATTGAACCTACGCGTCAAATTCAAACAAATGTCCCATGGGACTGTGTGAGTTTGACACACATGTCAACTTTTTCAAGGTTTCGACACCGACAAGCTTTTCTTGATTTACGARAAAYTAAGGTTTCAAATTWTAAATGTTACCTCAGCCATTTGACAAATATCACTTCCACYAGTTGGCAATGYTTGGACCCTCCTGCGATGGCGAAGAAGAACGCCTCTTTGTGGTGGTGGTCTAGGAAAAGGCTGGTGGTGCTTCTACATTGAACCTTGATGCGGTGGTTATCTTGCTTGTACACTAGTGTTTGAGTTGTTGTAGTGATGTGGTGGTGGTGAGTGAGTGGGTGGATAGTTGCAAGTTGTCAGCGGAAAGTGAGGTGGCGGTGATTGCTAGGTGTTGGTGAAAAGTGAGTGGATGGTGAATGTTGTTGGTGGTTGAATGTTGTGGTAGGAGGTGGTGGTTGTGGTGGTAGTCGAAAGTGAGAGGTTGGAAAGATAAGTGGTAAATGTGAGTAATGYTGAAAATGAATTTTTGCTATGTATTTCGAACGATATACCCAATTTCAAGCGATATATAACAATTCCCTGGTCTATTGATCAAATTGAAATTGAATGCAAGTAAACGCCTAATTATGTCAAGTTAATCCTCTTGTTAGTCTCCTGAGTTACTTCAAATTTCTCATACTCAAGGTTTGCTTCTTTGAGATTTAGAAATTCATGTTAGGACTCATGTTAGAAAGTCGCAAATGAAAATAATATAAATTGTATAGGCTTGAAATGAGTTAGCAWTATTAATGAATATTACGTCGAGGTTTCATGAATTTGTCATTGTACATTCAGTAGAAACACAAATTTTAACAAAACCATTGAGAAAAATGAGCTATCATTAATAAGGTGTGATTAAATGGTTAACAATTCCTTCCCGCTATATTTATTACAGACTCAATGGAATTTTTTCGAAACTTATTACCTTACATGATAATTGTAAACCAAAACCACAAGGCCAGAATATCAAAGCTGGCCCTTCCCAAACACTAAATAGTAGATAATGTCAAAAATTAACCACATAATTAGCATTTTCTGTAGTTCGAGGGCGTTTACTTTCACAAAAGCAGCCTTCTTATATCACTAAAATTTGCACGTAACGCTTTAAGGAATRCACCTGAAAGAAACATAAGCCAAAAGTTTAATGAAATAGGAGCAAAAACAGACTCATGAGAGGCATGATTTAGACATTTATTTTCCAAAATAATGCTGGAAATAAAATTTAATATGCTCCATGTAGGCTTGGATTTAAGTTCGATGTCTTTTCTTTTCTTTTTTTAAGGGAAAAAATGAGACAATCACTAACAATGACAAAGATGTGCATGACAAAATGCTAGCTTTGGTGTAATTGTTTAACAATTATGTATATGCAAATCGCAATTATTGTTAGCAATTTTGTCTCTACTAGGTTGGAAAGCCGAATTTAAGCCATAGCCTACAAGAACATTAGATTGTTGAATAGATTTTGTTTTAAAGCAAAATGGGAATTTCTGGTTTCTACAGCATAATTATGGCAATGATCCTAACTTAGATCCTGTATAAAGCAAAATGGGAAGTACCATAAAAGCATTAGTTTCAATAGTCACTAATTTTATTTTATTTTTCAATTTGCACAAAAAATATGTTATTACATGSATATGACCTAAATTACATCTATTTAAACCAATCAGCAGAATACATAAAGGAATTAAGAAATAACATTTTGAGGAAAACAAATGTGAGGTTGAAACTTACTCACCAACTTTAGCAATCAAAAAACACGTATGATCAGAGTAATGTCAAAGTCATTTTTGTAAACAATGCAAGTCCTCAGTTCCTAGATAAGAACAAAATAGAAATAATGAAATATATAAAAAAAAGGCACGTAATAAGTAATGTTGGACATAATGTAATAATGATTACTGACCATTACTTCCAAACTACGGTTCAACAACCTTGTTACCCTACCAACTGCGAGAATTCCCAGCTACAATTTGAAATACAAGATGGTAACATTGTTATTAAGTTGCACAGAATTAGATGTCTTTCATTAATAGATCAAATCATCACAGAAATGAAATTACCTGTGAGATTGATAATTGCACAGAAATGATCCCAGGTACATACCTAAGTTTGAGATGCTGAAAGATACAAAAAAGAATATGGAGTAACTTCTATTCCAGAAATTTTGCACCATTTGTATAATTAAGTGACAAAAGAATTGCATGAAAAAACTCACCAAATGTTCCACCCTTGAAACTCATCAGGCTTCAACTTCCCAAGCCCTAGCTTTTTCAGCCAACTCTTTAACCTCGTCACATGTTTTGGATAAAGAAAATAATGATATAATATAAAGATTAACAATGCTTTTCAATTAAATTCAAAAAACAGGTCATAACTATAATTTTGATATTTCTACGGCGGGTACCCCCGTGATTTTTCATTTTCCACGAGAATACCCATTTTTTTGTGCTTCTATGATATACCCTAAATTTTGATACTTTCCAACCAAGTGACCTAATGGTTAAACTTAACCCACACGTTAAGTTTAATTAAAAAAAAAATTAAAAACACAATTAAAAATAAAAACCAACACCACTCCATCCTCCCATCCACTCACCCTGCACCAGCCGACCCAGTCCACTGGTTCCCACGTCCACCAACCACCCACTCCTTCCCACCACCTCACGAAGTGCGAAACCCCCTTCCCCTCCCATCTCTTCACACCTTGCGAGACCTCGACACTACCTGAGATTCGAACCCCCTTGAACCCACCATTCGAAACCCCCATAGCAGCCACCTTCGAATCTTAAAACAAACCCCCACTCGTTGACTACATTCGAAACTCATCCAGATTCGAAATCCATTGCACCCTCACCATCGAATCCAGCAACCAGGAATTTTCGAATTAAAAAAAAAAACCCTCATCTTCGGTTAATGAATTTTCGAATCCAAAAATAAACGAAAAATACGCAATTAAAATCATGTGGTTTGCAATTCAACCAACCTTTATCAAAAGCCCTAAGATTTTGAATGAAATTTTGAGTTTGTAATTGATTAGCCAGTTTTAAAATTAGATTGGACGAAGAACGCAAGGGTAGGTGATTGGGCGCGTGGCGTCGCTTGAAGGTGGTTGGCGAGGTTGGGGCCGGTGGAGATGTGGTGACGAAGGTGACAGTGAAGTGAGGTGTTCGTCGAAGGAGTAGGTGGAGTAGGGTGGAGGCTGGGTGGCTTTATTTTTTTTTCATTTGTTTTGTTGTTTTTTAAATAAAGTTAACCTTATTTAGTCAAGATATAGTCATTAGGTTACCTTGTAGAAGATTAGCAAAATTTAGCGGGCTATATCATAGAAGCCAAAAAAAATGGGGGTATTTCGTGGAAAATGAAAAATCACGGGGGTACTCCGTAGAAAATCCCTTAGCATTTTTACTACAATCCTGCACATACATAGAGTTAACCTCGAAAAAATGTAAATGAGCATCATTAAGGGGCAATGAGGAACCATTGAGCAGTTTATCTTTTAAGATCTTAACAAGAAAATATAAGGTCCCGGGCTACCTTTGAAAAAGAACTACCAATTACTTTTGGGGGAAAAAAAAATAAAAAAATCACTCCTCTTTATCTTTGCTACACTCTCTTGTAGCAAGGTCTCCAAAAATCAACTTTAACCATAAATACATTTAATTGTGCTAAATAAAAAGTTTTGGAAAGCCTATAATATGGCAGAACACATTATGTAGAATAAAAATTATATCACTTGATGAAATATCAACAAATAATTTTGTAGATATAAGTTGTAAATGCAATAGTTTGTACACTTTGTTTGCAACAATGCAAATGTAGAAAAACAATGAGATGGAGGGAGTATTACTRAAGGAATCAGTTATTTTGCTATATTGACATCAACCAATGGGAGTAGACGTAAAAGTAATACTTCCATGCCAAGCAATAGATGCACAGTTTGTGAAATGGGGTAAGCTGTGATTTGTGTTTGAGCTTAATAATATTCTTTATTTACTGATAAAAATAAAATAAAATAGATGCACAGTAGATGAGTATATACAAAAACAAAAAAAAAAGGAAATTTTTGTCATTAACTCTCCGTAAACCTAACTATTTCTAACCCTTCGATTATCATATTCCTCCGGAAAAAAAGGAAAAATCATTATTCATCATATTAATCTTCTTAATTTATCCATTGTTCACTTTACTTTCTTATATTTCGCACCTTAATCACAAAAATATCAGCCAAGTACAAATCCCCAAGGGGGTTTTGCTCGAACTGTTGCATCTTCGAATTATGGTGATAGTTTGTCGCACTTATGGCTTTGAATTGTTATCATGGCCAATACCTCCTACGAACCACCTAGGAACCACCCATCCCACGAACCAACCAACAGGACGAACCACCCAAAACCTCACAGCCACCAAATGAATTGAGCAAATTCAAATCTAAAAAAAATTGTTGCGAAAATTGTTAAATTGTTTAGTTACGAAAATAGTTGAATTGCAAAAAAAAAAAAAAAAAAAAAAAAGGCTTGAACTGCAAAATCAGGGCTTGAATTTTTTAGTTGCGAAAAATCGTGTACGGGTGGCTAGAAGGTTTTGGGTGGTTTATGGAAGGTTGAGAGGTTAGTGGGTTTTAGGTGGTTGTTGGATGCATGGGAGGTGGTATTGGGTTCAATTGAATAGTTAATGCAAATGAAGGTGAAGAAATAGAAAAGGGAGTTAGAAGATACTGAAGAAGGTGATGAAGAGGATGGGGACAAGGGGGTAAAGGTGAAAATTAAAGAAAGATAAAGGTTTTGGAAGAAACTCTAATGGAGATTTCACGCCATTATTAGTAATGGCACGAGGGAATAAAATCCTCACATCAATGGCATTTCATCCAACACCATAACGTCGGGCTAATAAACCAACTTTAGTTGCACCTCAACAAATTTACCKAAAAAAGCATTACACTCCTAGAATTAAACCAAAGGGAAGCATAAATTTGCYAATTATTTTCATTGAAGTCCCATGATTTGACTCATAGTTAAATGGTACAAAAGTCAATTCGATACGGGGRACGAATTTGGGTACGSTGTACGCTACCCTTAGTGTATTCGGTGTGTTGGGCACTAAATTAAAATATACTCCCTCCGTTTTTTTAGTTGTTCAACTTTCCATTTTGAGATGTTTTCAATTAGTTGTTCCAAACTAATCTAAAAATAACTTTTTTACTTTTTACCTATTTTATTTACTCTAACATTAATGAATTACTCCTTTTTAAATTCAATCTTCATTACTTCACCCAATATATTTACACAAAATTACTTTTTTCCAAAAAACATCCAACTTGGCCATATTATACTCTCTTTCACCCTAACTCACATCAACTGTTTAATTTCACTCAACATTCCTTAAACCACACGTACCAAAATGGGTCTATGACATCTAACAAAAACGGAGGGAGTTATATATGGGACCTAGAGGTAGCTATAATCTATTACTAGATGGAAGCAATGAATTATCACTTTAGACTTAGTACTTGGTTGGAATATGTGGGTAAAACAAGAACTATAAAGTAAAAAAAAAAAGAAAAGAAAGAAAAGGAAAAGTGCAGCTGTTACTATACGTAAGAGAATTCAAAGTAGTTGACCGTTGAATATTAGATTCGGTAAATAATGTAATGCACACTGGAGTGGTCTCTATTTCATAAAGAAAGTTAGCCTGCCTTCTATCATCTTTTCCTCTCCTCTTTTGCTTTTCTTTCACCTTTGTATCTTCTTCATTTTTGTTGTATACTAACGAATCAAAAGCAATGTCAACCAATTGACGACGACTGTAAGTCCACTAAGAATGGGCGGGTCGCTAAGTTTACCGAACTTACAACCCTTTTTAGTTATTCTTATCGATGAACTTCAAGCCAACTGATTGCACCAGGAACGGACGATCAGGTGTGCAAAGATAGTGGGTTCGGGTACAAATGATTTGCGGATATAGTTATCAGTATTAGTGGATTGAACTAAAACATGGGTTAGCCCAGTTGCAACAATGGGGACAAAGTTGAAATCTCAGGGATTTTAGACTAAGTCAGAGTAAGAGTAAGTATTTGGAATGTCATTTTGGGTTACAACAGGGGGACAATGGTGGAGGTGTGGGTTGACGAAAAGATCTGACCATGAGTTAATGCTTAAAGTATCCATGGGTCAATCATCCAAAGAATGATGATATTGACCAAGATGTGGCCACAAAGTCGGGTGGCTTAAATGGAGAGCGGCAAGAGGTTTGCCGTAAGGTTGAAGGGAAAATTCTATAGACTATGGTACATAGTTAGGCTCCAAAAGTGACAATATTCAAAAAGGTAGGGTCATCAGCGCGAGCATGTCAGCATGTTTGAGAGCTGGATTTGCGTGAGCACTCTTATGAGATGAATAAGAAATGAAATTTCATTTAGGTAAGTTGGAGTTGCAGATATAGAAAGCAATTGTAAGGGAAAACACCACTTGCGTTTTGGTTGGCTATGTAAGACGGAAACCTCGGTGCGAAGAGTGGAAGATAGTGGGGACATGTATGATTGGGTGGAAGGGAGTTAGAAGGATTGAGAATAGTTAGATTTGCAAGAGAATGAGGCTCTTGAGTCTCGATTGTAGGAGTGGAGGAAAATCTATGTGATGACTTCTCGGAATAATCACTTTGGTTCATGTTAGCCGACCCACTATGGGATTAAGGCTTTTATTGATTGATTGATGTGCTAAATATAATGGGTAGAAACGAAGAAGTTATATCCTTATTTAAAGGCCGTGCGTAACCAAATAAGATTGCAACATAGCACCATGACACCTTCGTGCTAAACCAGTGTATAGGTCCAACGAGATATATGTCACTCATCTATGATGTACTTCACTCTTTCTTTCTTCTTCTTTCCCCTTCCTTGCACAACATTTAATTTTTGGGCAAGTGACTTTCTGATAGGAATGCAGTATGTATGTAGATAATCACAAGAACATAACTTGTTCTCAAATCTCAAGCAATGCATAAAATTCAAACCCTTGGCGTTCTCATAGCCTTCCTAAACATCACATCTTATCTCACTTATCCTAATCGCTACATCTTGAACATTATCCTCATCCATCTACACGAAGATTTATGTAGTTGAGAACAAATCACTTTTTGATAGGTACTCAACCATCTATTAGTTACTTCTCATATTATTAACTTTCTCTCAGATGAAGTAGCATCTGCTAAAAGTGAATGTTGCTAGGTACTCACCATAAAGTGAATGCATTGAAAAACTACAATTCAGTTTTTCACGTTCATGCTCTACCAAATACAGATATGTCCACTAGCATAAACCATGGCATCTTAGCAAGCTTCCATTGTTTTTTAAAGTCTTCACTACCTCTACTTTTAATATCCAAACATCATCAAATCAGCTATGGTTCCCAAAAATATAATTAATATAATAATAATATAATAATAATAATAATAATAATAATAATAAAATAAATATAATAAATAAATAATAATTAATAAATATTTCTTTTTAAAAAAGTAGCAAAAATATAGGTCTTATGTGTAGCGACCAATAAATATATTGTTGATTAAAGCTCTTTCTTTTGAACTATACTAAACTGAAATGCACTGTAAAACTGAAATTTAAGTTAGACGAGATGAATTTGAAATTAATTATGCCACAAAATAAAGCCAATGAACACAACCTAAGTCAGTATGCAATCCTTTGCCTATACATAATTTTCTCACAATGATAACTCTCTCCGTAACGATTTAATAGATATAAGGTGTTGTCTGGCACGGACTCCTAGTTGTTTATGAATAGTAGTGTTTGGTGTTCAACTATTTCATTATGTGTAGGAATCGGAGAAAATAGTATTTTATTATTGTTTGAGTGTGGCACATAGAGTCCTGAAGTATAAAAAGTGAATGTTGCTATTAAGATGTTATTGCCATTTTTAGCAAATGTTGCTTTTAAACCGTTACGGAGAGTATAAAAAACTTCACCATATACAGTCCTTGGTCATCACCTATCTTGATCTACTTAATCTTTGAAAAGTATTATTTACCCCTTCCTTCAAGACCAATTTAATCACTCCATCCAAAAAAGTTAAAATTTACTTTCTTGAAAATTGTTCAGTCCAATATTCGCTGCTACTCTAAATCTCCTTTTGCTGGTTTTATATCGAAAACTGATCCCTTGGTATAAATGACATACTCTTAACCATATCAGCTTTGTCGAAACAAGTCTATTTGGTAGCATATATCCAAAAGTCTTCCAACACAAATTAAAATGGCTACCCTCCAAATGTTCAACCATATCTCATTGAGAAGATGTGTGTTTAAGGAATACCGTTTATAATCCACACTAAGTTGTTGTAATAGCTTCCGTCACACKCCACKCCAAACTCACACCCCATAGGCACTAACAAATTATGTTGTATGCATCTTGCCATCCAACAACATCAAGACTGAATTACATGACTTTTCACCTGAAGCACTGATGTCTCATCCCAATACACGAATAGGAATAAACATTTGGACACTTCATTTTGACCCAAAATGATTGAATTTCTATCACAAAATAGTCACTTGGATTCATAAATCATAACAATTTTAGACATGGCAAACGAGTCTAGGTAAGATAGCATCTAAATGAAGTGAAGAGTTGCAAGAGGTCATTAGGGAAGTTTATGACAATCCTAGGAACCGGAAGGAATAAGAATGCCAATGCATAGCCTTTTTTATTTACGCTTATAGACATAGGAGGCAATAGACGGAGTTGATAAGAGGGAGGGGAAGATGAGAGGCCATGAAAAAGAGGTCTTTACTTTACCTTACATTATTTTCCTTTKCTTTTTCTTTCAACAACCTATATTATTAGACTATTATTYTGATTGGCATGACCATGGCTACATATGTACAYTTGTACAACTGCACATGCATTATCCGTTTGACAATCAACATATAGTAATCTAATAGTCACTTCCATATTTTTTATATATTATGTCTAACTGAACCAAAATTTAATTGGCTACAGCATTTTTATTGTTCACCCTTTGAAATAAATAAAGTTAGGAGCATAAAAAAATTTGTCATCATATTTTGTTAGTATACAAGTCATCAGCATTCTTTCACACTTTGACGAAGCAATAAAGTTAAGGGACCTTTAAACATACTACATACCATCTGGATTTGTCTCACCATAATTTTAAWTTTCTGCTCAAATGTAATGCATATTGGATTTAAGACATTTAACTGGTTGGTAAAAATTCTTTGATCTACATGTAATAGTAAGCTAAACAAAGAGCAACCTGATTCATTACCTCTGAAGATATTGCAGATATTATCTTCTGGTCAGCATTCCTAATGATAGGAGTCATCAACCCCTGCAGTAAAGGCAGAACATATTCAGAATATGTCACACATATAACTATGAGATAATCATTGAATCAAAAGATAGACCTTCTCAGTAGCTACTGCAATTGATATATCAACAGAATCATTGAAGARTACTTTTCCTTCGTCAGCATCCCAAAAGCCTACAACAAATCTACATCAGTACATAATCACAWAGATGTTTAGAGCTCCCAAATGTATAGCATAATCAAAACTTTTTTTCTAATTAACGACAYACATGAACAAAATTAATATTTGCACCTTTACATCATGAGCAAACAAATGATCAAATATTCTCTTGAACAATATCCAAAATCAAAGTGAATAAGTGATTAATGATTATTCCTACAGATCAGTAAAACAATAACAACACAGCATCAACTAGAGCTGGCACATAGGTTGGCCTGTTCGGTCATATAAATTCTGGCAATCCTCAATCCAACCCAATTATCTCAATCACAAAGCCCATATTAGCCCTGCCCATTCATTTCTTAGCAGTTAGCACCAATTCATGGTTTAAAGAACCAGTGGAAAAAAAATTAAATATTTTTTTAGAGTCCTCTAAGTAAAATCTAAATACGACCTCAAAAAGTAGTGTACAATTTCAAAATAAAAATCTTAAATGAGATATCTATGTTCACAATGTAACCTATCTAGTTCGGAGTTAAGCAGTGTTAACCTATATATCTATCTTCACCTGAAGGCGCCCAAAACTACTATAAGCTCAGTTACCATTATTGGCTATAGCATAGTAAGTAAATAGGTTGTCAGGTTCAACTCTAACCAAAAACCCATTAAATAAATGTGTTGTCAGGTCACCACAATTAAAAAACATCATTAACCGGTGTAACTTAGACCTGCAAATTCCATAGTTGATTTCAGGTCCGCTCAAGTCATGTCAATATAACGTCATTAACAATTATTACCATTGCATCTGGCACATTCCGCAGAGCAACACTACAGCTTTGATGACAATTGTCATTCACTGAAAACCTTGACATTGTTTTTCTGGAAACATAAAAAACAAAAAACAAGAGGTATTCAGCCTCAGTGAATAAAGCAGTATGATGCAATGACACAATAGAAGTAGAACATACTTAGGCCCAATACCTATAAAGCTCCTTTCTAAAAAGATAGGAAGGATCAAGTATAACATCTGCAGAACCAGTAAAATACCCCATTCATGACATTAGTACATATGAATTAAAATTCTTTAGAGTAGGATAGGACGTTGAAAGAAGATACATTAAGATTCCCCCACACCTGTAGATAGTAAAGATGTGGTGTGCTTTGTTTTGACTCCAACAGACGTTTCGTAAATACACCTGTGCAAATATATTATTTATAGATAAAGTATACTAAATGTCACTCAAAAGCAACTAAACATACTAAAATTAGTTCTTCCAAATTGAACATGTGGGATGGTGAATGGGTGTCTATTATACTAGGGGTAATAGTGATATCCTCCTCATCTTAAGATAGTTTATAGCTTTTATTGATTCTTTATATTAATTACTGATAGTCTTCATCTATTCTTACTATGCTCTTGTGTTGTGATAGGCAGTGTTAATCCATCGCATAACAATCTATTTTAAACTAGACTATCTCTTTGATGCGAATGTCAGCTACATTACCACAAAGGTGCTTATGGATCCTGCATGCTACTCTGTGTATGTTTCAGTTATTATTCGTCACAGTAATACATAAGGCACATCCATATTATGGTGAAATACCATAAAAATAGGTACAGAGCATGATTATACTGAGCACGAGCTATGCGTTTGACCAATCTATAGACCGGCAATGCCAATGCGGATGCAAAATATATGATATTCATATGGTCCTCTATCATATTGCCTCGAAGTCTTCAACACATGGATGTATAAATGAATGTAATCCGAAAATCAGTCTTGAGAGAAAGACACACAAGTCACAGGACTACGATTGTGTTCAATTTTTTGACAGTAACCTCAAACAATCTACATATAAACTCATATCAAAAGAAATTACTGTATTCATCTTAAGCTCCGTACGACTTCTTTCTGGAGAAAGATAGTCACAAAAAAAACGTTATATATCTTATATTGAGCGTTTACTAATGAGAGTATAACTAGCGGATGAGCATCTCCACACTGAAATATACAAAAGCCGGAAAATAAATAGCCAGTGGCGAATCATCACATAATAGGCCAAGGAAGTATGTGCGTATTATAAATTACACACATTTGCGACATGTTTAAAGGCTCTCAGAGTGCTTACTTAGCTAAATGACATTGATATTCTTTATCTCATAATATATCATATCTCCCTAATTATCTCACTTGTATTAAATGTTGAGCTTCCATGAAGGATAACTAATCGTTTACTATTAAAAAACACCTGTACCAGTTGATTATCTTATCAGCAAAACCATTTGTCTTAGTGGTGCACCAGCAAATCAAAAAGAAAATTAAGAAATATCCCCCAATACTTTGTCATGAATTCATAATACCAGCTTCTATTAATATTTACGCGAGTTCTGAGACCTCTCCCAGTCTCTAAAGAAAATGGCTAACTTTCTTATGACTTCAATCTAGAAAAATGTTGAAAAGAGTGACCAAATTGA
>SNQN01002561.1:15731-27580 GCA_008642245.1 Bassia scoparia | reverse complement strand
AATTAAATGAAAAAGGGTCACCAACCTTCCGAATTTGGCTATTTGGAATCCTCATACGAAGCTGATTGTGTTACATTTGTACGTTATACTTTGTAACTCAATCGAGGTGAATGAGCCTGCTCCTTGTCGCGAGCAGATCTAGATGAACCCTTCCCTGACTTTAATGCAGCCAAAACGTCTCCTTTTAGCAAAGTGCCGCGAGGACCTGATGGGCTTAGTTGTGATGCATCAAGACCAAACTCTGAAATAAGCAGCTTTGCTGATGGACTATTCTGATAATGCTGCTTTTCTGCTCTTTCTTCACTTTTCTTCGGCAAAGATGTTGTTGGCTTTTCTTCATTGCTACAGGGCTGTGGGCGTATGATTCTTTTACAGTTTCAATATCTCTGTAAGATTCTACCTAGCAATGCAGCAATGCATATATAAAAATATAATATATTAAAAAATCTAGTCCCCTGAAAAAATTATTTACAAAACATTAATATAACATACAGTGACAGCTATCGTTGACCAACGGCAACATCTTTTGAACCATCAGGTGCCACTATTTTGCAAGATACCTGCTCAGCCAAAATGAGCATACTTGAGTAGTAACTTTCAAGGAAGTTTTCCACCCAGAAATACTTGAAGTAGAATTGGCAAATAGATGAATCAAGCTTTGTATTTGAATTAATACTCATCTAAAAGTTTACACTGCCAAGAAGTAAGAAAGCCCAATAATGAACATGACCTAGCTGTGACAAGACATAAGGAAGGGGGGAGGTGGGTGGTATCCACCTAAGATTACCTCCTTGCCCTTATAATAATTTCAATAATATAAGCCAAAAAAATAGAGAAAAAGAAATTGACCGTATTTAATTACCTAAAAAACTTGACATAAATATAATTTTTCAAAAAATACATGTTTCAAAGTCAACATCATTTAACAACACTTATTTGTCTTTTATAAGGAAATTGGTATTTATTTTGAAATAATGCTAAAAAAATGATGGTCATTACTCGTCAACAAATAAAGGGATTCACATTACCCCTAAAAAATCGCGTTTTCTACAATATAACCCTCCCCATTGCACCTCTGAATTATATAACCCTTCTACATTATAACCTTCATGATAAAACTTAACCACACATGGTTAAGTTTAATTTCTGTTATTAAAAAATAAATAAATAAACAAAACAAACCACCACCCTCTCCTACTCCTCCCATAACCACCACCACCATCATGATTACCATCATCACCATCATTCAACCCCGTCCCACCGCATCACCGCAACTTCACCACGCACCTTCGATATTGATTTCGAATTTGATTGAAAGATTTCGAAATTGATTTTGCATTAAAATCAAATAACATAACAACAGCCACCCTCGATTTCAAACTCAAACCCACCACTCGCCAACCACCATTCGCGGACCTCCAATTTGAAACTGAGTTTCAAAAGTTGCGATTTTGGTTGATTTTGAAATTGATTCGAATTTGATGAAAGATTTCGAAATTAAATCAAATGGATTTCGAAGTTAAAATTGTTTCAAATTCTTGAATTGGTATGATTTGTTTTTGGTGTTATTTAGGGTTGATTTGGGCGGCGGACGGTGAGTTTGTGCCTGTTCAATTTTACATGATTCTGTGCTTTTCAGACAGCGTAGTGTCATGAATGGGATATTAGGGGATACTTTAGGTATTTAATAATAACTTAGGTACTACATGTTATTAGAAGTTTCTAGAGTTTCTTAGGGTTATAAATATAGCTAAGTAGCAAGGGTGAGACTATATATTGATGAATGATGATGAGAATGATTCTCTTGTATTCTATATCTACTTAGTTGTATTAATTTCCTAGGTTTACGTAATATTTTCAAGTTTAGCAATCCAAATCAGATGTCCAAGCTCACTTAACACCATTAATCACTACTTAAAACCACCCTTAAATCTGCCCGGAAAACCAGACTATAACACTTAGCAAATTACAACAGTCACTCAAAAGTCACAACTTGTGCAAAAGTATCAGATGGTCAAGGAAGAGGATTTCCCTGCCACAATGGTTCAGCCCATTATTAAAGACAAGATTAATTCTTAATGATGGACTGATAAAAATTGCCAAGAAAATCTAGGTCATAAACTCATCCTCGTAATATACACATCATGTCAAACTGATTGCCAGCAAGTACAATCAGATAAAAGAGCATATCCTCAATAATTGCCATTGCAAGTTAATTTCTAATTTGCACTAGATGTTGCAACATGGGCAAGCCATTAGGTCCATTGCCAAATAACAAACCATCTCACCCTAAATATCACTACAAGACAGCTTGAATCAACTCATCAAATAAAAAGACAATAGCTTACAAGCATTTTTGCGTACTTCCCCCGTTTCTTTTTCGATGCATCACTTGTAATTTTACATAATTCAAAACAAAATTTGGGGAGGAAAGAGATACAGAGAATTAAAAGGAGGGACCATGTGATGGGAGAGAGATAGAGAGAAATTATTTCCAAAAAGAGAAGTGATGCATCTAATTTGAAATTTCCTAAAATAAAAACTGATGCATCTAAAAAGAAATGAAGTATTATATTTCAAGCACCTAACCAACACAAACACATATTAGCCACTWAAGGGCGCAACATTTATTTATTCCCATGCTAGGGAATAGATGCGCAATAATCTGAGGTTGTTGAGGGAATATAATGCAAAGTTTTAATAAAGTTTCACAATGTACCATATAATAAATGTTGAAGAGTAGTTTGTCAATCAGATTWAATGAAAAAAGGGTCACCAACCTTCCGAATTTGGCTATTTGGKAAATCCTCATARGAAGCTGATTGTGTTACATTTGTACGTATACTTTGTAACTCAATTCGAGGTGAATGAGCCTGCTCCTTTGTCGCAGCAGATCTAGATGAACCCTTCCCTGACTTTAATGCAGCCAAAACGTCTCCTTTTAGCAAAGTGCCGCGAGGACCTGATGGGCTTAGTTGTGATGCATCAAGACCAAACTCTGAAATAAGCAGCTTTGCTGATGGACTAATTCTGATAATGCTGCTTTTCTGCTCTTTTTCTTCACTTTTCTTCGGCAAAGATGTTGTTGGCTTTTCTTCATTTGCTACAGGGCTGTGGGCGTATGATTCTTTTACAGTTTCAATATCCTCTGAAGATTCTACCTAGCAATGCAGCAATGCATATATGAAAAATATTAATATATTAAAAAATCTAGTCCCCTGAAAAAATTATTTACAAAACATTATATAACATACAGTGACAGCTATCGGTTGACCAACGGCAACATCTTTTGAACCATCAGGTGCCACTATTTTTGCAAGATACCTGCATCAGCCAAAATGAGCAACTATGAGTAGTAACTTTCAAGGAAGTTTTCCACCCAGAAATACTTGAAGTAGAATTGGCAATAGATGAATCAAGCTTTGTATTTGAATTAATACTCATCTAAAAGTTTACACTGCCAAGAAGTAAGAAAGCCCAATAATGAACATGACCTAGCTGTGACAAGACATAAGGGAAGGGGGGAGGTGGTGGGTGGTTTCCCCTAAATTACCTCCTTGCTTAATAATATTTCAATAATATAACGCCAAAAATAAAAAAAAGAAATTGACCGTATTTAATTACTAAAAAACTTGACATAAATATAATTTGTTCAAAAAATACATGTTTCAAAGTCAACATCATTTAACAACACTTATTTTGTCTTTTATAAGGAAAATTGGTATTTATTTGAAATAAGTGCTAAAAAATGATGTCATTCTCGCCAAAAAAGGATCTACTTTACCTAAAAACTTTTACAATATACTCCCATTGCACTCTGAATTATATAACCTTCTACATTATAACCTTCATGATAAATTAACCACACATGGTTAAGTTTAATTTTGTTATTAAAAATAATAAATAAACAAAACAACACCCACCCTTCCTACTCCTCCTAAACCACCACCAATCTGATCTACCATCATCCACATCATTCAACCCCGTCGCCACCGCATCACCGCAGACTCACCATCGCACCTTCGATATTGATTTGAATTTGATTGAAAGATTTCGAAATTGATTTTGCATAAAATCAAATAACATAACAAGCCACCTCGATTTCAAACTCAAACCCCACCACTCGCGCAACCACATTCGCCGACCTCCAATTTGAAAACTGAGTTTCGAAAGTTGCGATTTTGGTTGATTTTGAAATTGATTTCGATTTGATGAAAGATTTCGAAATTAAATCAAATGGATTTCGAAGTTGAAAATTGTTTAAATCTTGAATTGGTATATTTGGTTGATTTGGTGTTATTTAGGGTTGATTGGGGCGGCGGAGGTGGTGGTTTAGGGTATGGTTTTCGATGAGCAGGTGGTGGCGGCAGGTGGGGCGAGGGGTTTGCGTGGTGGCTCGCTGCGTGGGATGGGTGCAAAGTGTGTTGCGAAGAGGTTGCGTGGGTACGTGGGGGTGCGTTGGTGGTGGATGAGGTGTCAAAGTTGCGTGGTACTGGGGTTTGTAGAGTGAGGGTGGGGGGTGATGGGTGCATGGGTGGCTGGGTTCTGGAGTGGGGGTAGGGTGGGTGGTTTAACGTTTTTTGTTTTTATTTTATTTTTTAAAAAAAATTTAACCTAGTTTAAGTATTTTGTTAAATTAATCATAGGTTATATTGTGGAAGAGTTCAAAATCAAGGGTACAATAGATGAGGGCAAAAACCGCTTGTGTTGGTTTAGGCATGTAAGACGAGACCTGGGGGCAGTGTGAAGAGTGAGAATGTGATCAGGGAGATTTTTTACGAAGTAGAGGGAGATCAAAATTACTTGGTGGGAAGGGTATGAAAGGTGACAGTTGATTGGCAAGAGAGTGAGGTTCTGATCGTAGAGATTGGAGGAGGAAAATCTATGTGGATACCTCCGGAATAAAATCACTTTTGATTCATGTCAGCCAACTCTCATTATGGGATTAAGGCTTTGATTGATTATTGAATAGAGGGGCAAAAAAAAAAAAAAAAAAGGGAGTATATTGTAGGAAATGCAAATTTCAGGGGTATAACGTAGAAAACCCCAAAAATAAATAAATAAATAAAATATTATTGTCGTTACTAAATATCATAATTCGCTATCAATAAGTCAATAACCAAACTAAAAATCCAATTTTGTGCATATTGAACATCACATAACTATTAAATAATATTCAATTTGATTATTTTACACTATGTATCAATCACAATAAAAAGTTATCAATGTATTACTATATTCATTATTATTTTTCCATCGATAATAAAATACTCTCTCAGATTGTGGGTATATAAAATTGTCGAACTAATTTGTTATTAAAACTAGTACTAACTAATTAGAGGGTCRAGGGTTGAGCCCGACTWTGTAGCCATACCACATTAACAACATTTGGATAAATGATATTCAATCCTAATATCTCCTGACAAAGAAAAGTTTTCTTTTTATAAGATAACAAATGAATTTTTTTTAAAGGGATAAAAGAAAAGATACGCATTAGTGAGGTTCGAGCATAGTACTCATGTTCATAACTAGGAGGACAAAAGAAAGGGGCAAGGCTAGAAAGGATGTTAACTGAAGACAATGATGTACTGAGGTGTATGACAAGGTTTACAGAACAAAAAACTTCAACCCATAGGAAACAAAAGAATCCTGTTTTGCAAACAATACCAGTTTGAATTTGGAAAGTCTTAAAAATGTTAAATGATAACACTTTTGTGTCTTTTGGTCAAGCCAGTGAACTTTAACATTATTATCAAAGGTCTGCATGCAGCATCCTGTCAATAACAATCGACATCAAAGTAGACAATACTTTTCAMCTCAATATTTTCATTTTTAGTTATAGTTCTAAGATTCTTTCTTATGTACTATAAGATCAGTTGCACACTGAGCTTAAGATAAGACATAATATAACCAAAGATAAAATCAGCTAGAGATGACTTTATTGGCTTCAAAAAGATTCAYGTTGAATGTTAAGAAACCTGAAAGCTGATAGATCAGATAACAATAAGTAACCCAAAATTACGAGATGCAAGAATCAACAAAGCAGCTACATAATACATAATGTCGCTAGAGGTCCCATATGATAAACGATTGTGCATAGTGCTTTTTTCTTATGCATTTTTCATATTTTAAGTTATTAGTTTGCAATATTGTAGTTCCTATGTAACAGATGTTTGCAACAAAGGAATATTTTATATCTCACAAATAATACCCCTTTGTTGCAAACYTTTGTTTATGAAGTAATTTTTTTCCTTTGCATAGTCCTAGGGGATTTTTGTAATATTTTAAGTTACTTGTTTTCAATATTGTAGTTCCTATGTAACAAATGTTTGCAACAAAGGAATATTTTATATATCACAAATAATACCCGTTTGTTGCAAACATTTGTTTTTGAAATAATTTTTTTTATGTCGGGGTGGCTTAAATGGAAAGCAGTCATGGCAATATTGAGTGACTGAAGCACATAAGATTAGTGATTTAGTGTTACTCTATGGTACAAAATGTTTGGTTTTTAAGGAGCACATTAAGGTGGAGGTCAGGGAGATGCGTACATTTAGAGAAAGCCAAAAAAGATAGAAACAGAAATGAAGRTATCTAAAACAAAGTTGGTGTCGCATGCATTATAGGCAAACTAAAGGTAAATTGTTTGCATTAGTTTGGGAAAGCAAGACGGAGACCTTGGAACGCGCCAATACYAAGAGTGTGATCATGGAGAACTCAAAAGAGGTAGAACGTAGAAGGAGACTGWATATGAATTGGATGGAAAGACTTAGGACTTAGGAAGGATTTGAGACAGTTGATACTTGGGGGTGAAGGATGAAAATCTTGGTGGATCATGCTAGGAATCAGCCTAGCTTACACCACTAACAATGGCAAAAAKTAAGAATTTAAAGCCATTAAAGGTGTTCTTATTATGCAGTTACAGTTAAAGCAGAGGATAATTCCACTTTCTAGAGGTGGATTCTCTCCTTAATATGAGCTTTCGAGAGGCTCAATCTCTCCCAAATACATGATACTCAATTCTTAACATCCCTCCCTTCTCTCTAATGACATCTGTTTATAGAGAAACCTTAACTAACAAACTATCTAGCTTATTCCCAAGCTACTATTAATTTACTAATTATGTAACATCAATTATGCCTCCCTCACTAATGATTCCTTGTAGATGACTACACAGAATATATTTTGTAACATGTACCAATCCAACTTACGGACTAAGCTTTGATTTCCTTGTACATTTCAAACTTCAATAAATTGAATGCAGTGCTATATTTTTGCCTCAGCTTTGAAAAAGAATAAAGAACCTTGTTTTTATAAGCATGCTCAAATAGTGATTCGCTGAAATGTTCCTAAAATGCAGCATCAAAGCCAATTGGGTTCACAATGAAACATATGCTCTGAGCATTAACAACTTCTGTTTAAAGGTTGTGGACTTCCACAAGATCTGATTGATATCTCACTCCATCAGTGGTCCATCATCAATCATTATTACTTTATAGGATGATTCATATATTGGCCTGGTGAACAAATCAGCTAAAGTATGTATGCACAACAACGAAAGAAATTTCAAGCAAAAGTTATATAATTGAGATTAATACCCCTTCAAGACTTTTATACTTCAAGTGTTGCCTTGTCTGTTTCAATTTCCCATAAGATATCACCAACTTCTTATCTGCAAAAACATCCAAAAAGGTCAATCAATTAAGAGAAATAAGCAATATGCATGGCTCAACCTGAAGTTTACAATGACTCTAACCTTGTCCCCTTCTTTCTTTCTCCATTTAGCAATTTCCCTTGATCTAAAAACAAAAAATAAATTCAAGATTGGCACAGCCGAAAGAGGAGATTTTTACAAATTAATAATGACAGAGAAAATGAGAAGAGAAAAGAATGAGGAAGGCATTATATTTTTACGTCTTTTTGAAATTCATACTTCTTCTCCGTATAAAAAAAACGAACTTTTTCCGTTTTTGAAATTTCACATAAACACACACTTTCAAATTTTCTTTCCTTTTTGAGGTAAGTTTTTAAGCTATAAAAAGAACATTTACCCTTACTAAAAAACTTAAAACAATTTCATCATTCAATCCTTATATGTCCCTAATTTAAATTCCTAATCCTAACTCATCCCATTGACGACACTTGCACACCGCACCCCCTCACTGGCACCATCACCACCCCCCGTGCACCCCATCACATCGCACCCTACTGACCCCCACCACCCACTCCCACGTCACGTACCCGTCACTCGCACCACCATCGACGCACTCTATCAATTCGATTTCACAGTGCGATACACCACAATCCTACATTCGCACCTTCTTCATACATTCGCACGCACCAATTCGAAAAATTAGGGTTAAGTTTGATTATTTGAAAAATATAGGGTTTTGTTATTTTTTCTTGAGTTTATTCGAACCTCTTCTCTCTGGTGTGATGACTGCTGTGTTGGGCTGCTGTATGTGGTGTCAGGGGTGCATTCTGCTGTTGGTGGTAGGGCGGTACGATTCTCGCGTGCCGGTGCTCAGGGGGGTGCGATTCTGGTGTTGTTGCGGTTGTGTTGGTGGGGTGGTTGTGTTGGGTGGGGACGGTGGTGCAATTTGAAGCTGGGTGGGACGAAGAGTGTGAATGGGTGCAAGGTGGTGGTCGATAATGGGGATGTTTAGGTGGTGGTTATGTTGAAGTCTTGGTGGTCCTTCAATCATTGTTACTTAATTTATATCAATAATATATGGCTAATTAATACCCTTCAATGTCTGATTATCACATATTGAAAAATTGCTAGGACCGGAGCCCTCCAAAAGTTGCGTTTTTTATGATACGAGAAGTATAATGTTTACCTTTTTCAAACAAGGAAAAAAAAAAAAGACGATTAGGATAACAACGGCAATCTGTCATCTTAAGGTGTTCCATTGTTGGGTGATAAATGCTGCATGTCAAAAACAATGTGAGGAGGAAGCTGGTGAGGTATCACATCTTTAACAGCACAGCTCCATCCCATATCTTGAAATCCAACATCTTTTGGTGTGATTTCTTTCTTTCATTCTCTGACACCACACAATTAGGGATGGTGTTGGTATTCATTCAGGATCATTCCACTTCAAAGAGTTATGCGTACATTGTAAGTAATAGAGTTAACTTACAACAGTTACAATGAAATACCTATTTTTTCCAATAAATGCTTGAATTTGTTTTCACAAGACCATTGAAGAGTGGAATACATTGACCACTAATCTTGTTTAAGGATAAACTGCAGCAAGTCTTTTCTAGTTATATAGGCTGATGAGAAAGCCTTACAAATAAACTATACCACTATTCAATTATGGCATTTTTTTCAGATGCTAAGCCATGTATAGCAATTGACATCAACTTTCGGTTTAAAAATACGAGTTGTGAAGGATCTCCCTGTTTGAACAAATAGTATTTTAGACAAGTGCATGGGGTGCCCAAGTACACTTAGATGTAAGATAATGTTCCGCCTTGGTATGGATCTGCAATGGCAGGCTGTAGAAGACCCATCAATGAAGCATCATGTAGGGATATATTCCTTAGTTTTGATCATTGTAACATTTGATGATTGAAATCTGGCTTATTCATTAAAAACTGAATTATTTGACATTCTATAGTGATTATCAGTGAAGCAAGGCATAGGCCTCACAAACGCAACTWTTAGTAAAAACTTGCCTAAAATGCATGCTACATGCTCTAACTGGAAAGAAGATACTCCTTAGGAGCCTCAAATTAAAGAATGCGGTATATAACTATAGAAGCAGTTAAAAGCAATGTAGAAATCTTAAAAGGCATCTGAATAATTTAAATTTACAAGATGGTAAAGTTCTKAAGTATAATCAAAGGATAAGAGCTCAGATTATCTTAGGCTACAATATATTAAGCTTTTAAAATGGAAATTGGATCCGGTAGAGTTTTATAACAACTCTACCAAAATACAATTCAACCCTAGCCCTATATTCTAAAATCAAGGGCTCAAGATTTGTGGGAATTTTTGGGGAAAAGAAAAGGTGGCTTTTGAGAAAAAATATATAAGCCCATTGTTTTCTTAATCATTGGCTAAGATTGTTTAAACTCTACTCGGTAGAGTTTTTATAAAATCTACACGATCTCAATCCTTAAAAATGATAATATGAAGTTAAGTTAGTTAAACAAAAGGAAATATTGTGTAAAATGCACAAATTGAAAAAAATTAAAAAAAAAAAATCCTTATTCGCTTCAATCATTCAACACAGCAACACAATTGTAAAATAAAGTGACAACATGCACACAAACGATTAAATTTTCAACAAAGAAAAAAAAGGAATGTACCGTCACTGCTATAGGTTGCCCTACAGGTATATCTTTTGAACCTTCAGGTGCCAAAATTTTTGCAAGAAACCTGATGAAAAAAACAGCTATGTTATCAACCTCTATAGTATACAATATTAAAATATAGACAATATCCAAGACTTACAAGAAAAGCTCTGAGTTACACAACTTCATAATATATGGCATTGCGCTTATTAATAATATAAGCATAAAGGGTTCAAAATTGTTGTGTCAAACTCCTTGAGATATCAATGACTTGATTTGATATTCTGTTCATCTATTCAAAGAAGGAAACCTAACTATCCAAGACCTAAAATGTCAAGATGCAAATCCACTTGAAAACTGTACCTTGCCCACAAGAGACCTTTTATGCCTATTAAATTTAAGTTAGGACCTATTGAAGTGAAAAGATTTATTGAAAATATCTCAAAGTTAGGCTTACACGAAAAATAAAACATACATACTCCGCTTTGAATTAGTCACTAAACTTCTTATTTTACAGACTCGTATGAAAAATTTTGGAAATGAAAAAGATCAGATAAAGAATCAAAAGGGGTTTTTTTCTTATATAACTCTACGGTTTTAGAAACGCCTCATGTACCCCTAAAGCCAGGGGTAAGTCATACTACTAAAAGAATGCTAAAGGCGTTAAATTTAATTCTTATAAACGCTAACTAAACAACTAAAATTGACTAATTGACTTATTAACTCTAAAATTGACTAATTAACACTAAACACTCTAAATACTTTACACCACCCAAGGTCATGTACTAGGATACTCTATTGGAAGTAAAACGAAATAGTTTTGACATCCTTCTTCAACCAACAATTACAAGCATTCAAGGGAAAAGCTAGACATTAACGCTCATGAATTTCAAAAGTGTGAATTCTTAAATATAAGTATTGCGAGTGGGCAGATCAACCTATTTTGACCTTATACTAGCCATGCCAACTTCTATCTAAACTAGACCAGCTTAAACTCATACATATAGGTCCTTATAAAGAACGGTTTTCTAGAGCATAAAGCTTATCTGTATCACCTACTAGTTTGCAAGAGTATAGATCCATTTTAAAAAGCAAAATTATACTCATTGACATAAACTCATACATAAAGCTTATTGACYCCAACTTGAAAAGCTTACAAAAATAYCACCAACTTGACAACTAAAGATAACGATTAACGAGGACACATTTATAAGGTGGTTGGAAGTGYGTGTCACCAAATGCAGGACCCCACATAGTTTGTGTCATTCATTGTCCTTAGTTGCCAAGTTGGTATTACCAAACACCCCTCAAAATTTGGGTCACTAAATGTAATTTTGCCTCATTAAATCCYTAATTACTGCTTTAAAAAGAGCAAAGCAATAGCATAATGCTAAAAAAAATTACATGGGAATACAGACACCTTTACCTTACAATGATTAATAACTGGCTTTAAAGCATGCTAAGCTATCAAAAGTTCTTAAATAAATTACCCTTCCTCAAGACTTTCATATTCCACAGTAGCTTTGTCGGTCTCTATTTCACAT
>SNQN01002561.1:2055-14996 GCA_008642245.1 Bassia scoparia | reverse complement strand
TCCATGTCTAATTCCCTGACCATGCCCCATATCTTAGTCCATTCATCAATCTTTTAACAAATACCTTGACAACTAAATCTTTAACACCTACTAGGCTTCACCACATCCTAACAGCTACCCCAGCTTGATTTTCKACAAAGTTAGTAAATACATAGTACTCTACACAAGCCTTCATAGTCTATTGTCCTTCACATAGCAATGAAATTTCTTCTATGACACCTAACTTTGGCTTTTTTGCATTTTTGGTTTTATACTACCTGGGAAAGGTCTTTTCATTACAAGAACTATGCAGCAACAAAATAAAACAACCWATGTTGCCTTATTGGTTAGAGTAGCTAGGGAGGAAGGAAGAAGGGATGGGGTAAGAAAGGGGGTGGCAAAGTGAGTTTCAGATTTTGGTGTTCAATAAATAAAACATAATTAATGCACAAGAATTAGCAATGTATATCAAATGCAGTATATGAACAAACCTGAAGATGACATATACCGAGTACCAAGTTGTAACTGCAAGGTATGACACAAAATCATATATATCATTCCTCAAATTAGCAGATTGAAGATGGAGAAGGTTGAAAAACAAACAGATTTCAAAATTCACTCATGAGAGACTAACCTTGACTTTAGACAAGTCTCCAATAAAACCAGAGATCATGGATACAGGCATACACCTGATATCATGGAAATAGAGCACTTGCACAATCAAATCATAGATCAAAAAATATAAAATTCCTACCAAAGAAACACAAAGATAGAATAGGGGATGCCTAAATTCATAAGACACACAAACGACTACTGTAATATTGCCAATACGGCTTTTGACACTATGTGAAAAGTCACGTGGTCGCAATCAAATCAATCAATCTCAAGTTTACAGCTAAAGTAATAGAACTAAAATATTGCTTTCACACCACATCATAGGCATTACATTTTTCAAAATTCAGAATTTAAAAAGTTAATTATAAACAGAATAGGTCAGAGTTTCAATACCCTGTTACTTTCAATCCAAAAGTAGATAGCCAGATATGGAGAAACATGAGTGTTATCAAAATGATAATCCAAGGAGCACGTCAGTGTCAGAGAAAAGGAACGAACCTCAGCAAACTCTTATTTTCATCCATGGACAGAGTTTTGGGAACATTAAATCTGCACAACCAATATAACAACAGTATTACAAGGGGGAAACAACCGGTGAAAAATATATAACATCAAATGGTCCTTGAAGTTAAACTCAATCTTTAAATGTGAAACAAATCAATTTTCTAAAGTTGGAGAGAGAAACAACAAAAGATAGAAGGTGTATTTGTACGGATTACAAATTTATCCTAGTCAAGGTAGCATTCTAAAATATTTTGTTTTAAATCACTTAAACCAAAGAAAATTAATTATTTAGCTGGCATGCTAAGCTCAGACATCCACAAGTAAGCAATCCTGACAAAATAATAGTAAGAAAACAAAAAAACAAAAAAAAAGGTCATTTATAGTGGCCAATCTAGAGTAGTTTTATATGTCTTTTCCATAAATTATTTTTATTAATGTTTGTTTTGGTTTACAATTTTTTTTCCTGCTGTTAATCAGATGGCCCAGACCTCGCAAAGGGATTTGACAGTTTTTGACACTAGCATCATGACCCTTTTAAACAGTAAAGAAACTAGAAAACGGGCAGAAAAAAAAGATATACATTGATTTTTCTCAGAAACACTAATTTCATTAAACTTTAGCATACGCTTCATTTGTATTATTTTTTGTAATGGCGGACAAGAGTAAAGCTTTAAATCCATAAGTGGGGTGATTATGTAATGAATTGTTATTCATGCTATAATAAAAGATTATCTCCTCAATTCTTCTATGATAAAAACCTTCTACTTACGCAAATGTTTTTTTCAGATTGTTATTGCGTGTTTTTTTGATCAAACTTATATTGAGGGTCAGGTCAGGTTGGTCTTTTGAGTGTTTCATGTCATCTAAGTCTTTTTAAGATTCAATATTTTCTAGACCTTCTAAGTTTGGAGTAAATTTGCGTTGGTTTACTTCGTACGTGGTGTTCTTATCCGGTGGTAATTACTATTACTTGATGAAACACATTATTTCCTTTGGGTTATTACTCTTTTTGTATAGGCTTAAGCGGCAACTTTCTCTGGGTAGGTTGTGTGTTCTTTGTGGCTCATCGGTTCTTCATAATGGCCAAACTATTTTGTAACGATAGGGGTAATGGTGTATTGGTTTCGCGGGTGTTTTACTGGTAGTGGTCGTAAGTTTGGATATTTTATTGAAGGGGTAGAGTAATAGTGTATTGGGTGGTACGTAGGCAGGGAACACTCGTGAAACTTTGACTCATTTGGCTTGGTATTATGGGGCGACCTGATTTAATATAGGTTGAGCAAACATTTCCCGGGGGGTTTGCTTTTGTAATTTATTACAAGATTTGGTTTGGTTTTATTATACAACCAACGATGCTACTTAGGCGGGGCGGCTACTGTTGTTGGTGTATAGCGTGTTGCAATGGCATTGGATTATGAGTGTATAAATGTGGGTTTTCGTGGCTTCTAACTTCGTGTCGGTTTTTTTGGTATTTTTACATTGTTCCGTTTGTGATAGAAAGGTG
Source organism: Bassia scoparia (assembly GCA_008642245.1). Lineage (NCBI taxonomy): Eukaryota > Viridiplantae > Streptophyta > Magnoliopsida > Caryophyllales > Amaranthaceae > Bassia > Bassia scoparia. Next base: position 12,394 of record SNQN01002561.1, on the reverse strand, counting down.
GTAAGGATCTCCATTTGCCTGTCTTATGTGTCCTCACATGATAGAATAATAGCATTGTTGTGGCTTGTAAATATAAGATTAGGGATAAAGGTTATTTTGGCGCATCTCGGGATTTGCAAATTCATTCTGGGTGCTATGGCTTAGCTATTTTGTCCAGTGGCTCTTCACCATCCTACGTGTGGCCTTTTGGTGTTTGCCCATTGTCTTTCTTCCATAGATGGGAGTAGCAAGCAGAATAAAAATTTATTATGGCCATTGTGTTTTTTCCACTGTTAAAAAATTTCCATAAAATTCATATTTACTACGGGGTCCAAGTGATGCGCATGTTGGCCAAATAATTTAATATTTCACCTGAGTGGACTTATATCCTTGCCACAGGGGTTGAGATCTAGACATTGGGATTGCTGTGACTTAGAATGTTTAGGGGGATCATCCGGAGTATTTTCTATTTCAGGGTGTTTATCCATCGCACTTGGGACACAAATGTGACTGTAACATGTGGATAAAACATGAGGCGTTTGGTAATGTCAGGAATCTTTGTGAGGGAACTTGCTCTTCATCAAGAAAAATGATCGTCATTTGTTCTCGTCATTCTTTGGTGTTGGCTAAATTTTTGGCACTCGGTAATGAGTCTGTTGATGTTTTCAGTCTCATTTACGTTGGGATGGCATGTTTGGTTGTGGCGGGGTGCTATAATGTCAGCTCTGGGAAATTTTCTAAATTTTTTCAATTTGTGTGACAAAATACTTACACACTAAAATAGATTTTATACGAGGGCTGATTGCAAACGAGAATTTGAAAGTTAAGCTAAAGCTGAGTGTTTTATCATAAAATTTACATGCATATTAAAACTTAATTTTCTCTATTTGTTGAATGCTCGGGGTGCTATAGCGGGCGTCTTTAAAGTTCTTGCTGGAGCTTTTGGGTATAGGCTGGATTGGTCCTAACTGAGATTTTACTCGATAGATTTTCGCACAGGGGATCAATGGGTGATACGTCGTCGTATTTTGGAGGGTGTGCAGGACGGTAAAGCAGAACTTCTCTAGCGCGACAGGGAATTTTCACGAAACGTATACGTTAATGCCGAAACAAGATGGAGCTAGCACTCGTACTCTTTATCTTACACTGCGATTAACGATTCTTCGCTTGGAAGAGGCATTGTTTCCAGATAGTGGCTTATTCAGAAACTCGTGGAGGCTCATTGTTGGATCAGAGATTGCTTCAATCGTTCCTCCGGTATAATGGTAATGTTCTGACGAATTGGTCAGTGGGTTTGAGTTCAAATGATTGTAGACAATTCAAATATACCACAAGTGATGTAAATTTATGGGAAAAGACAAAACAATTAACAGACGCTCATTTGTGATCTGATGGGGGATTCACTAAATCAATAAGCTGAGGTTTACGATAACTATCAGAAAACTCAATTCGAAATTGGCCAAAATGTAGAAAAAAGAATGAATATGAAAGGTGGATAATGGAAAATACATACAGTGAGAGTGATGAAGAAGACGAAGGAAAGGAATAATGGAGCAAGCAGTGGTAAGATAGAGAGGGATGTCGAAGCGTTGAGAGGTCCATATTGTGTCCAACTGAACTTACTGGGTGTGCTTGAATCTCATCAAGTTGTACCGATAGCGTTATTAGGTGTGCAAATAGAGCGGGATTTGTATAGTGTTGGGCTATTGGTTTTGAGAACTTTTTGATTTGGTAAACTGACGTGAGATATGAGGTGATTAATGATGAAGTGGGGAAGCTTATGGAATCGTGGCATTTTCAAGGTGGTGATGGTTAGGCATTTTGTGGGGCCTCGGGACGTGTTGGGGGCGGTGGGGTGGAGGACTTGTGGGTGCTCGGATGTCGAAGGGGTGACCAATTTTTGGAGGACGTCCAATAAAAGGGTTACGATCTTCATGATATTTGAGTGACCTGGCGAGTATTTTGGGTTATGGGGATTGTGGTGTCTTGGTTTTGAGTGAGGATGTTTGGGGGTTCGTTTTTACAGGTGTTCATTGTGTTTTTTTCGCTTCGGGGATGGGATGTTTAGATGGTGTTTGAGGTGGGTTTGTTAGTGTAAAAGGTGGTGGGGTGTAACAGGCAGCTTGGTCAAGTCTGCGATAAGATGACAGATTTGTATGATGTTAGATTGTGTATTATGGATATTATTTGTGCTTAAATCTAGACTCTGCTTACGTGGGCTTAGATTAATTAGGTTAAGAGTGAGGGCTAATATAAGCAGTAAGGTATTGTGATGGGGAAGCATTGACTGATAATGTGTGCGTTGAATTTGGCAAATGGCGAGTTTCAAGAGGAGTTTCAATGTACAAAACTGTGACAGGATGAGTGGGGTTCTGGAGGTGATGGTTATGAGTGGCGTTATGTTGAAGGTTTTTTTCTTTGTCTAGTTTTAGCTGGTGGTTAGGTTCTCATCAGCCCTTAGGGGGGGCTGTACTGTTTAGATATTTGGCCTAAGTTGAGATAGTATTGAGTGTGGGAGGGAGATGTGTTTTGTGGGTGAGTAGATTGAGCGGGTTTTGACTGGGTGTAGTTGTGTGGGTTGGGGAGAGCTACGAGGTGTTATTGGATTGTGTATTGTGCTGTGGTATATCATTGTTTTTGACTCAATAACGTAGTGGTTCGGGGTGGGAGTGATGGTTGTGTGGTGTGTGGGTAGTAGATATTAGGTGGGAGGCGCTTATAGGCCGTCGGCGGATAATGATGAGATCGGAAAGATAGTGTGCGTTTTTATTAACTACGTGTGAAACGAGCGCGCGTGAGAGTGGCGAGTGGGGTGTGAGGTGGGAAGTTGTGTGTGGGCGATGTTGTCGAGGTGGCCGAGAACATTGGAAATGTTATTGGGGTGTGAGGAGATCTTTTTGGATTTGTTTTTAGAGTTGTCTATTTAACTTATATTTTGTTCTAATGTTTCTTATTAACGTCTTTGGTTTGGGCAGATCAAGATTTTGGTAAGGGGGTTGTGCACTCAAGAGGTGTTCTTGTTAGCTGTGGAGAGTTGATTGTGTGAGTGTATTAGTCGTTGTTCACTTGGGGGGGCAAGTGTTGGAACATATGTGCCGAATAGTTTCAATAGAATGTGATGTGTATAAGAATAGGTGCAGTCTTGATGTGCGTCATTTTTTTTCATAGGTTTTTTGGGTGAGGATGTTTTTTGCTCTTTCTGCTTGATTATAGGATTTAACCCGCATTTTAGAGTTATTTTCTCTATCTAGTAATATATTGAAAGATACTGATCTTCTGGGTGAAATAAAGTGGTTAACTTTGGCTTTGGGATTAGATCTATGTAAATTTAACATCGGGACTTCGTGTTAGGGTGGCTGCTCTGGGTGTGCCAGGGTAGTTCACTGAGTTTGTAGGTACCAGGATAGAGGTCATACCGGAAGGTTCAATTCTCATGCATGCGGTCGTTTGGATCGCAATGGCATTTTCATTTTTGACGAAGTATGTCACATTAATCTATTAGTTATTGAGTTATCCCGAACAATCGTTTGGGTCTAAGCATGGGTGCTTATAATGTGTGGTTTCGATAAAGGGTGCATACAATTAGTGGGAGATGTTGGGATTGGCATACTGATGGATTGGGGTAAGTGGCAAATTTATTTGAGATGATTTTGTCTGGTTGATAAGATATGACTCTACATATGTAATTGTGTCCGTAGCGAGGTTATCTTTATGAGTATATTATCTTTGAGTGGGAATGTTTAAGGAGTTATTTGCACAGGTGTTGCATATATTGTTTGGGTTCGGTGTTTGGGGGTAGTCTTGGTTTGGGCTGGGATGTGGGTTACAGGACTAAGGACATTGGGTATAGTGTGGTCTGATGTAAAGTTACTAGGGTGACCACCGTTTTTTGTGGTCTATTAAATTCTTAACTATCTTTCATAATTTATACTCTGTAAGATATATCTTACCTATCATTAAAAAGATCAAGAACAGGTATACTGAAGGTCTACACGGGATCCTGGTGGAAATTATCATCAAGCAAATTTCTCCAGGGAGTGAAACATAGGTCTTTAGATCGGTCCACAAGTGTTGAACAGGTGGACGGTCATACGCAAGTTAATGTTCTTAGACGTGTTTGGAATGGAATCTTTCTAGTTAACTTGGAAGTAATCTGGCTCTGGAGTTAGTATAAAACTCGACTGCTAAGGAGCATGATCCTTAACACTGGTCAAACTGTCTACTCAATGTGTGGGGATCTCGACCGAGGAAGAAACGCTGATACAATGCCCAAATGGGTAGGATGTTACGGCGATTAAAGCAGCCACATGTGGTAGATAAGGCAGGTTTAAGTTACTCACAAACTTGTTACTTATTTGGCATAGCTCACCAATCATATGGTCTATATGTCTCCCATATACTGGAGGATATACTGTGACCGAGGTTAAGTGCAACGACTGAGGTAGACTATGAAAGCCATGTACATAATCGCATACATATTGGTGTCGACATCAGTGTATAAACCGATAACCTGGTGCCGGCGAATAGCTAGATAATACCACCAAGCAGAATTAACCAGAACCTCGATAAGATCCCCCCCTATGGAATCTCACCAGCCCGTGGGCTAAAGGATAGACCTCTGTCCACAGGAACCTACACCACCCACCTCACCCCCTCCGATAAGAGATTAGTTCATGATAGAGGCTCATGGGAATAGTACTCTCGATTCTCCCATAAGGCTTCGGCGAGGAAAGATCAATCACGCACGACGCACAACGACAGCAGAGGCTAATCAGGTCATGTCGACAGTTTCCAATGCTGCGCTGTCCCCCGGATTTCGTCCGAGGGAGCAGAGTTGTCTTAATGCGGCTCGGGGTGAGGCTGCCTCTCATGGCTAGCTTTGTTGGGTGGGGAGATATTGATGAGCTGGGTGAGAAGGCTTTTGGGTGGTAAAATAATCTAGAGGGCACGAGTAGAATAAGGGTATTGATGGGTACTGGAGACCTGGGAGATGGGAGATTCGGTGGGAGGTTTGGTGGCTTGGGGTATGTATTGGGTACATATGATATCGGGACAATTTCTGGTGTGATATTTGCTTCAGATGCAGGGGTATAAGGTGCAAATATTTTTCCTTACACAGGTTGACTGGGTAATAATTGGCTTAAGCTGGTTAGGAATATTCCACTGGTAGTGTTCAGAGTTTTGGTTGACTTGAGTGCCACGTTTCAGGAAATCATGGGTTTGTGACAAGGTGGTGGGGTAGGTAGAAGGAGAGTATTTATGCTTTTCTTTTCAGAAGTATTGAGAATTCCCATAGGGTGAGTGGGTTAAACGTTTTTTTTTGGGGCGAACGCAGATGACAAAGCTGGTGTTGGCGTGCTATATTCTTTCTGCAATGTTCATACAATGTTTTGAGGTTCATATTTAATTTTTTGGTTTGCTTCTCTTACAGTCGAATACTTCATTTGGGGTGTGTTTGGTAATGCATGAGGGGCGTCGTGTTACGCCTTGTATTTTGTGAGTGTTTGTAGACTGGTGGTCGATTTAGGTATCTCTCTTTTACAAGTTTTGCTTTTTTTTTTCGGTTTTTATATCTTACCGTTTTAAGAGGTGGCAATATGTATGTGCCCAAAGGGCTTTGCGTATCTTTTATTGTATGAGCATTCTTACTGGGTGTTCGGGCTTTTATAGATTGTGGTTTTGGAACAAGACAGTGTAGCACTCAGTGATGGTTATTTTACTAGTATTGACCAGAGGAGAGGGATGATGGGTGAGATCTCGGACTCAACGGGTGTCTTGTCTGAGTTGTAGAATTGATTATAAGGGAAGGGAGAAGAGCGGAAGAAGGAGTCGAATTGAAGTAAGTGTAATTATGGTATATGGCAGTATCTATGTTATTGTTTTGTTTTCTCAATCTTTTGAGTTTACTCACTAACACGAATATCAGTTGTTGTTACAGTGACTTGAATTCATTGCGGCTGGAATAAGTAATTGAAGAATAATGGATGGGTAAGCGCGTCTTTTATATAGCTCTGGATAGGTTCATATAGGTGGTAAAGTTTATTGATTGTACACATTTTTTGTTTCTGTGCCATCTTCTGTATGACTGTTCGTGTCTAGGTTGTCACTTCACAGTAGTGTAGGTCGTGTAGTTGAGAATAACTATGGGAGGGGATTTCTAATCTGGAATGTGGTATTTCTTTTATGCGTCTTCTCTTGTATGGGTGTTTGTTATGATATTTCATTGTCAAAGATCACGGTGAGACCGGTCAGGACCAGGTCTCAGAAAGAGAGACGACCAGAACTGCCAAAAGATAAACCAGCTAGGAAGACCAATCCAATGAGATGTCAGTGTATATTTGGTCACAGCCTCGGAATCATCTAAAAATGAGGTTAGAAAGTGGTTGTTCAATACTTATCAGTCTGATGCTTGATATTCCTGAAATTTTTAGCTTTGGAACCCAAGATTTGTAGGGGCTGGCCAGCATCATAAGAGACCCTTAATATGCTCTGTACCAAGTTGGTAATCACTGGTTTATAAAGTCTTGATTTGATGGTGGGGAGCTCCTGTCATGTCTTTATACATGTTTTGTATCAAATGAGATGGGGGTTCATGACGCTCGGTGGATTAAAATAATTGTTGAGCCCACATCAGGGGGGTCCTTATACGGTTTTTTTTTGAAGCTGTGGATACGGTGTTTTTATTTTCCTGTATTCGACAGGTGAGAGATATTTGGCCATAAGTGGCTATACCCATATATTTTTGCTGGGTGTAAAAGAGCTAAGGTAAATTGGGGTGAATTATGTATTTTGATGTAGAGGTTTCGGGCTGTTTCTTCAGGTTTGTTTGATCAGAAGGCCTTATTCTGGGGTCACTGGCCATATACATTTCAATCATTTATTTGGTTCAAATCTGTTTTATGAGGGTGTATTGAAGGTGTGGCATCCGAAGACTGTCTACTTTGTCTTGCATATATGCAGTTGTTACGGGAAATGTGGTGATTAAAATTTGCTGGCATTCTTTGCATGTTTTATTGTGTCTCTCAATAAGTATGGGTAGTCAGATTGAATGTTTGTGCTCGTGTTGATTGCGGGCTGGTGTACATAGAACTTTGCATAGGGTAGGTGGTGAGGACTTCGGTTAGTGACTTTAGCGAAAGTGGTTTGATCCTGAAATGAGGATATTGCTGTAGCCGAAGTGGTCAATCTTTCTCATAGGAGAATATAGAGGTAGTCTAAGGTAATCTTTTGGTTTGGTTTCTCTCTTTCATGCGTTTAAGCTCTTTTTTTCTCTCAGGTTGTCTTTGTCTCAAGAATCAGGACTCCTACTTGTGTTTTCTTGATATCATGGTCCTTTGATTGAATTGGATAGAGTAGCATAAACTCTCAGCTGTTGAAGGGTACATCTTTATTATTCAGTTCCGTCTTCTGTTAGATCAAGGTGTCTTTGGAGAGAGATGGTAACGCAATATTGGATCAGACTCTTGGAGCTGAAGAGAGTCAACTAATCACCTCACTAGGGATAGTTTCTGAGGAATTTAGGTGTTTGCCTTTATCTTTAGTAGTATGATGATGCTGTTGGAGGATTTATGACGATCATTGCATGGGATTGGGTGTCGACATTTCTTGTTGGGTTTATCAGCTTCTAGATAAGAAACCAGTGAAAGTAGAGTCAAGAAGAGACACTTTTGTCATCTGAGTTAATAGCATTCGTGATGCTTATTGTAGGTCAGAAATGTAGAAATCATAGTATCACTTTGGTGTCATTAGGTGTTTGTTTGGGGGTTGGAGTGTTAACTTCGTCATTTATCGTGTGCGGTGTTTGGTTGGGTTGGTCCAGATGTGGTGATTAAGTGTAAGAAGCTAAGATGCAAATTGGAGTATGTGTGTAGTACTTGCTACGTGATATTTAACATAAAGTCGTGCCTGAAAGATTTGTTATGCTTTATTTAATCTCTTGTCTCTTGGATTTACAGTTTTTGGGATTAGACTTTGTTACGACCAGTGGCGTGCATGCACCGCTAGTCTTTTGATTCTCTTTCTATTATGTGAGGATGTTTTTCAACGTGAAGGGATGCATGAAATTGTTTACACATTGCCACTTGCGGCATTCACTTTCTACAAGAGAAAGAAATAGCGTCATTTTGGTGGGCTGTTCATATCATTTAGTTTTGTGGTGTGGATGTTTGCGTTTATTTAGCGTAATTTTGGGATTGTTGTTGTTCTGGGGTGCGTCACGGTTGAATTAAGTCTGGATGCCGGGGTTTCCTTGTTTGGTTTAGGTGTTTATACTTTTATAAGGATGGGGATTGCGCGTCTAGTCGTTTTTTTTCTGAAGTAATATTTCAATGTTTGGTATATTGGTTTTGAGTATAACGGGGTGGTTATGTTTGTTTTGGATTTTTGTTTTGTATATTATTCTTTTTCCGTTTTAATTCGAGTTTGTTCTTTACGTCTCTGGTATGACTTCATCTCCATGAAGATCTCACAGATTACATTTGCTACTTTTTGAGTAATACTTGGGATTATCCAGGTCATACTTTAACTTCAAGTAATATGTTGTATTTTGGTGTAGTGTTTTTTAGTTTTGGAGAATTCTTTATTGGTTTTTATTTGGTTTGAGATGTGGAATTTTGCCATGTTCGATAGTGATTTCTGTTGGAGAGATGCTACTGGGTATTGTTCCTCCTGGGAGCCTAACTAAGCCTTCCAGACATCAAGTAGGTTGACTGGAAGGATGAAGTCATGTGGGCACTGGGATTCATTATATGTTGCTATGGTTATTTGGTTCAGAGATGAATAAGCTTTTTGTTTTTACAAGTTGGTCTGTTCAGAGAGGTAAATTTATTTAAAGAATTTCGGAGTTTTAGTGGTGTGGTATGCAGTCACTTGGGAAGGGGTCTTCGTGAAACGGTCAGTGGAGTATGTTGGGGAGTGAGCAATCTAATTTGTAAGGGTTTTCGGGGTGGGTCCAGAGTCAGTAGCAGACAATATTCCTAGGTGAGATAGCTGCTTGTTTTTGGGTGGGGTATTATGTGGTGTTCTAAATGCCAATCCCGGTGGGTTGTGCTTTGTCAGTGTGGTTGGGTTTTCTATGGTTCTTAAGGGAGCTGGCCATAGGTGCAGCGCGTTGACTTGTTGGGTGTACTGGGTTTTTTTGTAAGGTTTGTCATCTTCTTCACTTCTGGGAGTGGTTGGGCCTGTGAACAGGATCGGCTGGTGGAGATGAAAGCTCAGGTAATGTCTCGTTAGGCTGATTTTGTTGTTGCAGAGGGGTTTCTCGCATTTATGCAACGCGGTTGAATGCTACATTATGGGGGCAGTAGAAGGATTGGGGGCGCGTAGATAGCTTGTCACTTGATAGGAGTCTTCTCTTTGTGCACACGATATTGTTGTTGGTACTTCTACGTGAGCTGTTCATCGTATGATTGATGTTTTGCGTGTTAGATAAGGGTGGGTGTGCTTCTTCTGTGGGTTGTGATTTCTGGCGGGTTGGCAGTGTTTGCGTTTTATGGCTTCGTGTTTTTGCTCGGTGCCCTTTCTCTTCGGTTTTTTCAGTCTAGCTTTCTTTTTCGTTTGAGCGCCTGCTTTGTTTTGAATCCGGTGTTTTCTGCTTTGTTTTTTTACCTGTTTTCGTTTTTCCTTTTAGGGTTCAGAGTAGGTGTTTGTTAATGTGATATGCAGGGGTTTTGCTATGTTGGACGTTGTTGCGTTTTGAGTGTTTACCATAAAAGAATCTTGTAAGTTGTTTAATTATGGTTTTTGTTGGTGTTTATGGTGTGTCTAATGGGCTAAAATGTTGTTTTTCAGTTCTAAGGCTGTTTGTTGTTATGAGTTGTAGATTTGAAGTTATGCATTCTTTCTTTTGCTCTGATTCTGTCTTTTCTTGGTTAGTTTGGCGGAATATTTGATTTATTTAATTTATTGTGTTTTGTTGGTATTGTATGGTGGATATTGTTTAATGTTGCTTATTTTTGATATTTGAAAGTTATGTGATTTTGTGATGGTTTAGAGTTTTGGTTTTAATGTGGTTTTGTAAGCTTTTTGATGTTTTATGTTTGATTAAATATTTTTTGTAGTAGTTGTTTAATTTCATTTTGGATGTTTTTTGATATTGTTGTATTTGGACATAAGTAGGGTTAAGGGATGTGAGAGAGTTTATGTTTTATTTTTTAGTATTCTTGTTTTTGTTTTTTTTGAAATATGTTGTAGTAGTATGTTTTGATTATGAGTTAGGCTGTTTAAGTTGCACCTGTTTTCGTTGGGTGCTGTATTAGGATTGTGATCAAATTGTAGCTTGTTTTTAGGAATAGTTTTTGTTTTATTTCTTGTTCATTTTTTTGATTGTTTTGATTTTGGGGTATTGATCTTGTTTGTTGGT
>SNQN01002560.1:26775-72335 GCA_008642245.1 Bassia scoparia | reverse complement strand
GGTGTCTCGGTCATTACAAAAAATGGAGGAAGCATAAAAATAAAAGATAGGCCACAACAAGAGCGGCGTTAAAAGAAAAGGAAAAGGAAAGGAAACGACAAGAGAAAAATTCTCTGAATTCGGTGGTGAATAATCCGAAACGGCGGTGATGGCGGAAACATCAACGCGAAGTTACGGTGGTTTATCACCGGAAGAAGAGAGGACTCAAAATTAGAGATATTTCCTTGTCTGCTGAATCTCATAGCAAACAAGGAGACACTTTCTATCTTATCACTCAAGGTTTTTCCTCTTTTTTGCTACTTACTAACATTTGTTTTTTTCTTTTTTTTTTTTTTTTTTGCTGCTTTTCATACAGTTCTCAAATCACACTTGATGGTATTTTTTGATATTGAGTTGAATTATGGAGTTCTCAATTGCAGTAGTTTCTGATTTCAAATATGAATATTCGTTTTTTTTTTTTTTTTAAATAATGTTAGAATTGAAATCTGGTGTTCAATCTTGCAGTAATTTCCGTGCTGTACAAGTTGCGGAATTTTGATTTGTTTTGTTTTTTTGTTTGTTTTTTTTTTTTAAATTTCTTTTGAGCGTTTCGCAATGCATGATAGTCGAATGAAATTGCAGTTTACAGTTTCATTGATTTTTGATTTGAAGAAATTAGAAGTATGAAATTTCCGTGATTTTAAAAGCAAATTCTAAGTCTTTTTCGTTGGCTAAGTAACCCGAAATTGAAACTGTAGTGATAAACAACCCAGAAGGCTATGTCTTTCGGAGTCTTCGTGTTCTCATTAGTGGCACGCTTTATATTGATTTTTGTAACTCAATGAAGTTTAATATTGTTTTCTGGTTCACATAGCCGACCCCTCCTATAAGATTAAACTCTGATTGATTTGATTGATTGAAGGATGTTTAGTAATGCAAGATTGGAAATAGGAATACTTGAACACCCCTTTCCCTTAAGACCTAAACTTTGCGGTCTTGTTTTGACTTGATCGCAGGTGGTGGCAAAACTGGCTTGATTATGTCAATCAAGATCAAATGAATGGTGGGACGGATGGCCCTTCTCTGTACAACTTCGACTCTGTGGATGCTTCTMTATCAAGGAGGCCATCGAGTATTGACAATAAATATTTGATATATGAATCTGTATCAAGCGATATCAATGCAAATGAGCTTCATGATACTTTGGTTGAAGGTCGTGATTATGTCTTGTTGCCTGAGGAAGTCTGGCATCAACTTTATACTTGGTATTTTTCTTATGCTCTTGTTACATTCAAACAATCAGGCTAGAAGACGTCCTATCACTAGGAAATGCTTCTGGATGTACATTCTTTTTGTTGTTATGTTTATTTAACATTGAATGAGTCCATATATCTGCAGTAATGATTGGATCGAAGCTATTAAGTAACATCAATAATAACATTTGTGCAATTTGTCTTAGCTAAAACTTTTTTGCTATGCATTTCTTTGCCGGACTGCTACTAAATTTATGTGGTGCTAGTGTAATACAACCCAACAGGCAGTAGCAAAAAGTGGTGTTGCCACAATCAGTAAAAAGTGAAGTGAGAGTTATTGTCTGTGTATATTTGGCTTCTTTAGCTCTATTTAATCTGTGTATGCATATTGGATATATAATTGTGTGGCTGTGGTCCTTTGATAAATAATTTATGTTGCTAGTTTTTGTGTTTTGCACGGTTGCACCTATAACTTATCAAGCAGTTCACGCATGTGCTCAGTCTTTATGTGAAAATGAGATTGATGTCCATGGTTCAAGGAGGAAGGAAGGTAATAATGCAAATTCTACTATGGTCCTGGGATCATATTCCTCAATATGATCCCAGACAAATGTTCATGTGTAATAATACAAATGTTCATCTCAAAAAGCAAATGCCAATATCCAAATGTTCATTTTCGAATCCAAATGTTCATCTCCAAGTATAAATATTGATTTTCAAATACAAATGTTCATATATGAAAATAAATATTTGTATTTTTAGAAATGAACATTTACCCAAGACCATAATGAAGAATATAGTCCTGYGACCATAGTAGACCTATTSAGGTAATAAAGCTTCACAGTTASGCTGGTTATTCGACAAGGTTAGGCCAAATTTAAAGGGTCTTAACCCTTTAATTTTTTAATGGATAGAGTCATTAAAGGGTTGTAATTTATCGGGTTATAATTGGGTTTTTATTGATGACCCATTAATATTAAGGAAATAAAAAGGGTCAATATTTAGGGTCAAAATCACTACCATATATGCGACTTGTTTCTTCTTGTTCCACTCTATACTTGATCAATTCCTCATCATCAATAACACTTTCTCTCTCTTCACTCCCTSCTCCATTATCATCTAAACTTTCTCTCTCCTCACTACCTCACTCTCTACTTCATCATCATTAACACGTTCTCTCTCCTCATGACCTCACCTATTTAATGGCGAGCAAACCGTGAAACCTTACCTCTTTGTTGGTGGTCAATACAAGTATACAACCTCGCCCTCCGCCCCCCATGAAAGCGCCGTTACGTGCTTGTCTCTTTCAATTGAGTTTACTTATTTTTAATTGTAATATAATAGCTGAACACTAGAATCTCTATATAATTGAGCGTTGTTGATTCAATTGTAAATTGCATTTTATAAACTAAATTATTGTTGCTGTTGGTGTTGTTATAAATCTTGATGAATTGTTTCTTTATTTGTTTGATTTTTCCGACTTGATTAATGTTGCTGGAAATTCTACTACAAGTCGTTGAATTGTTTGTGCGTTTCAAGTGATGAAGTGGATCAATAATTAGATTAATACAAAATTTAGATTTTTAATGGTTTTAAGGGGCTTAATTGACTCATGAATAGACTCGTTTCAATTTAAGGTTGATCCYTACATGACCCTAACCCAATTGACCCCGACCCGCTAAAGGGTATGTTTGACCCGCCCCGACCCTACCAATAACCAGGTCTATTCACAGCCAATGTTTTTATTGTGATACTGTGATACTTAGCTAGACATAATGGGTTTTCAAGTGTATAACTATTGCATGATGTGTTTGATTGTGTCAGTAAGAATTGGAGATTGTGGAATGTAATGTGGTCGTTATTTTTCTAAGGTATGGAGGGGGACCAACATTGGCAAGAAAAGTAATAAATTCTGGTCTCAGTCAAACGGAATTAGCTGTAGAAGTGTATCCTTTGCGCCTTGAACTACTTCTAATACCAAAAGGTGACCGTTCTACTATAAGAATAAGTAAAAAGGTATCATGCTGTATTCTGGATCTTAAATTCTGTTTTTTAGCTACAAATTCCTCGCATGAGCCCTAATACATGTGTGTCCAAGCAAAACTAACACAGCCGAGCATTTCTGTTCAATGAAATTGCAGGAAACCATTAGGGAGCTTCACAGACGAGTTTGTGAGATTTTTTATCTTGACTCTGAACAAGTAATGCCTTCTCACTGGCAACAGATTCTAATAATGTCACTGGCTTGCCCCATTACCTTGAAAACTATGCAAATTGAAGAGAATATGTGTTATAAATGACTGATTTTTTTTTTTATTTATTTATTTTTTTTTTTTTGCGTTATTGATGACCCCTCATCTGTAATGTCTCAGATACGCATGTATGATTACTATGGGCAGAAAAAACATGCATTGCCAACTGACATGGATAAAACACTTGATGATGCTAACATACAGATGGATCAGGAGGTGCATTTCTGAACTTTAACTGGATCTTTCTACTAAACTGTTACGAAGTAGGCRTAGAATTCTGCATAGTGTATATACCATTTTGGGAAAACTGTCAAGGTTTATTTGAAGTTTTTCCGACTCAACTACTAGTTTGTTTGTTCTACATTCCACAGGATTATTGCCTTGTGCATTTGTTTTTGTATATTTTGAGTATAAAAATAACCACTAGTGAGTGCATTCTCTACCACCACAAAACCACCATTACCACCAAGAAGCAGTAGTTGGCATTTATACTAGGAGCGTTCTTCATAGAAATTGTTAGTAAATGGGGATATGCGGATATCAATAATATCATAGTGAGGAGTGAACAATTGGTATAAAGTGAAATGTACATTTTTTAAAGCTTTCCATCAAAGTGACATTATGATTTCCTGTTCAATTGGAGACCACATGTCATCATTGGATGACAGCAGTCCTGTTAGTGGTGTTTGAAGTTGTGAAAAAGATGACTCCAATGTTGGTTAAATGAATGTGGTGCTTTAAAGCATGTCAAGTTTCTTGGTCCTTCCTCACAGTAGATGCTTACTTTTTCAGAAGTGTGGTCTATTTGAGAGGAACTGCAGTGCGCGAGCAGCAAGCTCCTCTCCTTCCCATTTATTTYAGAAACAGCAAACTTTGTAACAATAGCAAATCTTTCCTCTAGATCTCTTGCTCGTTCCTTCTCTCCGGTTGTCTCTTTGTTTAAGAGAAATTAAGAAATAATCGTCATTTATAGGTCTACTCCATTCCCAAATTTTGCTGCTGAAACAAATTTGACAATAATATTTTATTGTTTCCACTGCAAATAGAGACATCAATACTTATATTAGCTGCTATATTCGTAAAGCAACAATTGGTTGTGAGAAGGGGCACTCTTGCACTCTTGAGGCTGGAGATAATATGACATTTCACTTATAATTTAGCCTTAATGAAATCCCCCCTCTCTCGCAGAAATGAAATGAAATGGATTATTAAGAACATGCGATGAAACTTATCTTCTAATAATGGTAAATCCAGTACTAACTCAATTTTCTTTWATGAGAAGTGCTGTGTTCTGTCACCAAGAGAAGGCTGTGAAAGCTTTTTGGGAAGGTTTATCCTTCCTTTCAAAGCTTATGTTTGTGAGGCTAGATTAGGTTGCACACTGTAACTAACACACTATCCTTCCCAAAAAGCTTATGTTTGTGAGGCTAGATTAGGTTCCACAGTGTAACTGACTCACCATCATATCACTATGCAACTTTTCCAACTTTGTGGCTACTAGCTTTTTGTTGAGCAAGAACTGAAAATGGATTCACACGAAACATCTTCTGAAGATCTAGCTGGCTAATGTTTGGGAGCAGCATTTTTTGAATCCTTTTCAAGTTTCATCTTAGATAGTCAAACTTTTAACATGGAGTCTACCAATTAAAACTATCCATATTCTGGCATCATGGTCTGACWGTGACAGAAACCTTTTTTTTGGATTGAATAATTTATTCATAATAATTAGTGTTTTGAGATAGTTTATTGAGATTGGATTTGTAAATGATTGGTTGTTTCAAGTAATATGCTGATATGCTCACCCGTGGTAGGTTGGAAAATCTTGTCAATGGCAAAGATTTTGGTTTTCGATTGACCAAAGGCATGTAGCTCATGTTTATTCTGTTATAAAGACCTACAAACTACTCCTTTCGTTCTTATTAGTTGTTCCACTTCAGTTTCACACTTGTCGAAATACAACTTTTACCTAAAATATTTGTGAACTTATAAGTGTATAAATTATAAAATATATATGTGTGAAACACTATTTTACCCAGATCTTTCATTTACTCGACCTGTCCACGTCGACACGACACGTCACGTATTGGACACCGACAATTGGATGTTTAACTAAAAACTCGACTTTTCAAGAAAATTGGCGAGTTCAATACTCTTGACACTTTATCATAGTCTAGGTAATAGAGTTGAATAGTATATAACGAGACAAAACTAACAAGATCTCAACTCACTTGCCTATATTTTTCCTTGTATATTAATAGCTATTGTTTGTGAAAGTGAGATTGACGAATAGTGTGAAGTCAAAGTGGAACATCTATTCCCTCCGTAACATAAAAATTGTAACAAGTGACTTTTCACGCATTTTAAGGAAGTGATTTAACATAGTAAACAAGCAAATTAATAAAAATAAATTTAACACAATAAACTTATCATTCTATCTTTCGTTGTGTTAAAATTATTTTGACTAATTTGTTAGTTTACATTGTTAAATCTCTTCCTAAAAATACATAAAAAGTCAATTGTTGCAATTTTTATGTCACAGAGGGAGTAATAAAAAATGGAGGGAGCATTTCTTTTCTATAATTTTAGCCATGTCGTGCAGGTATGCATTTATCTATCTGACTATCTATCTCTCATGTATCAGGCATAATGATAAATATTCAATTGTATGAATTAAATCATCGTCAATTCAATAGTATCAATTTTTTTAGATACGCCAACATATTCATAATTTGTACATGCCAAATTTTTAAAGTTGGAATAGTATTATAACTTATAACATACTCTATATTATTGTTAGTATTGAAACTTTGGTGTATATACATAATTAATGAAGTAATGGTTGTTCAAATAATCTAGATCAACAAACATACATTGAATACCAATGTCTTCCGAAGAACAAAATTATTTCAACCGCATGAAAAAATTGTCTTTTATGTGACTCTAACTTGTACTCCCTCCGTTCCCTTTTTTTTTGTCCCGTTTCTCGAAATCAAATTCCTAAATGTTTGTCTTGTTTGGAATTTTTCCTATTTTTAACTCCAACTTTATCCACCATTTTCATGGTAAATTGAATCATATTTATTATTTTTCTTCCATCATATTTTACCATTATCTAGATTTCTCCCCAAAATTCACTTTCCAATGCACATTTATTACTTTTTCTCATTCTACTAGTCAATATCTCTCTTTTCAAGTAAGAATCTTATTAAATTAACACATTTTATTAATTAAAGATTCATTTTTCTTAATTCCCCCCGATTCCAAACAAGACAAACAAAAGGGAACGAAGGGAGTAGTTTTTTTTTCTGATAATGTTTTTCAAAATATTGATGGGTTATTTCCAATTTCTTTTTTTTTTTGACGGATTCTTATTAGTTGGAGACAACGATTTATTTTACRTGAAAAATCGAGAAGGAATTGTAAAAAATGATCTTAATATTGCAAGCAAAGTTAAGCCGTTAGCTTGGGCYTGTAAGACAGGGACCTCCAGGTAACATTTCGGAGATTTTAATCAAGATAGAAGGAGACCGAAATTGACTTGGTGGGAAGGAGATAGAAAGGATTTGAAGACAATGAGGCTCTTGATCGTAGGGGGTGGAGGAGGAAATTCTATGGATGACTTCCTGGAATAATCACTTTTAGTTCATGTTAGTCAACCCCACTTATGGGACTAAGGCTGTGATTGATTGATTGATATATAACTTTCACACCATGAAACACTACAATGGATGTTTTGTAGTGTTTGTCCACTTCTGTTGTTTAATAAAACRGGTTTGTTGTTTTCTTTGTGCTTCCAATGAGCAGCAATTGAAAAAAGTTTTCCTTGTTTTTATTTTATAGAAGTTTGAGATGGAGTTTTGCAATAATTTAAGTTGATGTCTCATATGTTACAGATTCTCGTGGAGGAGGTACTGAATGATGTGACTGATTCTATAATGAACAGTGGCACTACAGTGAAACAATTCAATTCTTTTCTGTTTGAGCCTTCAAAGTCAGGCTTATCAATTGCTGGAGGTTTGTCTGCAACAAAAGGTGTAACGAAAAATGGTAATTCAGAGCTCTCATTAGGTCCGAATCAGGTGTCTCCACATAGGGAACTAAACAATGTACAAGAGACAAGTGGCATTACCACAAGTGGTGTTACCACAAGAGGTGCTACTGCTGGCCTCACTGGACTGCTAAATCTTGGAAATACTTGCTTTATGAATAGTGCTATTCAATGCCTTGTGCATACACCAGAGTTCGCTAGATATTTTCGAGAAGATTATCATGGTGAAATTAACAAAAAGAATCCGATGGGCATGGTTGTAAGTATATATTGAATCTCGAATTTGTGCTCATTATGGTATTTCTGTTCTAGATTGCATGCAAWTACAATTTGTAGATAATTAATTTAGTGAGTAATTATGCTTTYATTCTGTCCTATTTGTTGAGCAATTATTCATTATATCCTTGTGTCATTTTCATTGCAAATATTCTTCAATTCTATTTGAAAATTTTATTTTATGCTTTTCTGTCTAACTATTGATTGATTTGCTTTGAGATGGGGAGTTCTACCATAACCAAGTGTGGAGGATTCATAYGAATCATAGCAAGTTGCTTCCCTTGTGTTCTTTGGATGTGTGAATGTTCGTGCTTTTCACTTGTTGGGCAATGCTTGTTTTCACCTACATTTACTATAAGAATGTGCAAGTGGAATTATTATGACAAGACCAGTCATACCTATGATTCTTCTTATGTGTCCTCTTTCTTTTGATCTTTGTGGTCTAAAGCATCTTCAGTACTTGTGTGTTGCTAGGTATAAMTGTTTGTCTTTTGCTATAAGTGCACTGGTTAAGTTATGTTTATTCATAGATAGGTTTTATTTCCAGGGAGAGTTGGCTCTTGCATTTGGTGAATTACTTAGAAAACTTTGGTCTCCTGGACGTACACCAATTGCTCCTCGACCTTTTAAAGCAAAGCTTGCTCGCTTTGCTCCTCAGTTCAGTGGATATAATCAGCATGATTCACAGGTAGAATGTCAATAAATAAATAAATAAATAAATAAATAAATATATATATATATATATATATATATATATATATATAGATTTAGGATCAAATGAGAAGAACTCTTAAAATAAGAAGCGTGAGAAGCAATCTTGATGGTTGGATTTTGAATGGAAGCTCAAGATTTATTTCACTAAAAAAGTAAATGTGCATAATTTTATACATGAATGTGCATATTTTTATACATAAATGTGCATATTCATAAAAAAATGCACATTCATGGAAAATTCGTGCATATTCACTATAAAACTTATGCACATCCTAGCCGTCCATCTTAAAAATCAAGGGCCAAGATTGCTTCTCACCCTTCTCATTTTAAGGGTTCTTCTCATTGGATCCCAACCCTATATATATATATATATATATATGTACTGTCTTTATTTTTTTTGGTAAGCTATAGGTGTAATTGTAAACTTTCAGGAACTCTTGGCATTCCTGTTGGATGGATTACACGAAGACTTAAATCGTGTCAAAAATAAGCCTTACATACTTTCTAGGGATGCAGATGGAAGACCTGATGAGGAAGTTGCTGATGAGTATTGGCAAAACCATATAGCTCGTAATGATTCTATTATTGTTGATGTATGCCAGGTAAGCTTCTGCATGGTTACCGCTGGCATTGTCACTTAGTGTAACTTGACATTAGCCTCGTTCAGACTACATTTGATGTGGATTTATAAGCGAGTTGCTCACAAATCCCCAACTCTCACAAATAAACACGAACAAAGGATATTTCCCAAAGAATGGGAATGATAAAGCAKTGAAAAATAACTTCAAACCAACAGAAATAATTCACAGGATCTAAAGGATCTTAACTCACAAAGAGCACCAAGCACCAATTTCGTTAATCAAGCGAACTCACAGTAATAATTTACAGAATTCACAAGGGTTTTCTTGAATAACCAAGAGAGAAATATTCAACGAAAGAATAAACTGATCTTCATTGATAATATTCGGACCCTATTTATAACACAAAATAACATCTAAAAACTAACTAAGATATTTTAAGAAAGATATAAATCTTATCCAGAAAATATCCAACTCATTATATCCTAATAATATCCTAATTATATCTAACTAAATAAAATCTAAAACTAACTAAGATATTTTAGGAAAGATATAAATCTAATCCAGAAAATATCCAACTAATTATATCCTAATAATTAGAATAATGTCCTAACAAATATTCGAGAATAATTAGAATAATGTCCTAATAATTAAAATAAAGCTAATAATAATGATCTAATCCCTATCCAGATCAACATACATAATTGTAAAAACGTAATAATTGAAATCACTTAAATAGGATTTTCATCCTTCAGCATTATTATTAATTTTTTCATTCTAAATGCTYATGCAGAAATGAATCTTGTAAATGTGAAAGTTATCTTCTGGTGTTAGAAGGATACCACTGATAAATAAAATTTTGGGGTTGGGATATTTTGGTGGGGATAGGTTTGGTGGTGGAACTCATATAGTCATGTGGCCCTACGTCTTGCATTTAATTTACCAAAGAACAATTATTTTCAAACATTGAAAGGGATATCAAGAATCATGATGGCATTTGTATCCTAACCCTTTTCTTTTTTTTGGGAATTTTCTCTGATAGGCCCTGACTTTTGACTTTCCTCTTTGGTAGCTCTTTCCATTATGTTGGCTCTGTGTCGAGGGTATTGTAGATCATTATTCGGTAGCATCTATTAGAAATTTCCATTACGTTGAGGTTAGTATTAACACACGCAATGAGGCAATTTTGGCACCCAAGGCCGATCAGATCCATGGTTCAAAATTATTGTTGTTGTTTAATTTTAAGATATGTAGAGATTTTCAAGCAATTAATTTGTCTTTTAACTTTTTTCAGTGTCCATTTTTCTCCTTGATGGAAATCTTATCCATAYCCCTTGCTTTGTGTCCCTATCTCACTAGCAATTGTGTTCCTCCATTGCTCCAATGACTTAAGATGCTTCAATTTCCCTGTGGTTTTGTATCCCAGCTTAATTGTAGATCTGAGGTTTAGTGATTGGTTGCTCAGTCCAATAAAAATAACCCGTATCCCCGTGTCCATATCCTATATTTGGATCCTCCAAAACCGTATCCCCGAGTTTTTTAATTTTACAAATTGAATGTCCAACACACGGACTCTTATTCGAGTCCGAGCAGCTTAGCCAAAACATGTTTCTTACTCAAATTTAAGTGAAATTTGCACAAAAAAAATTAATGATTTTGGTTCGAAGGTGTTCGAACATGGTTTGAACACAATCCAGAATTTTCGAAGTTGTTCCTGGTTTTTCAAGGGTGGTTGGTGGCATTTGCATGGTGGGGTTTGGTGGCGTGGCTGGTGCTTGTGGGGTTTGGAGGGTTGTGCACCCTAGGTTCTCATGATGTGGGAGGGTTCGTGATGGTGCTGGGCATGGTGGTGAGGGAGTGCRTAGTGGCGAGGTGCTGAGCGCCAGTTTATTTTGGTTTTTATTTTATTTTATTTGAAAGTTAACGAAGTTTAATGGTCGTTAACTTTAAGATTATAGGAGGGGTATAATTGATTGAAAATTAGCAGTTTAGGGGAAGAATATAGAATCTTGAAAAGGCATGGGTATACCTTAAAAAGGCCAACTCTTCAAGGGTATACCTTAGAAAAATGTCACGAACTAACATGGAGAATTGTGCAGTTGGAAAATAATGGTGATAATTGACTAGAATTTGCGGGTTYAAGATTAATGATAACAAATAAAGATGAGATATTATAAATGACAAGATGAAATTAAGAAAGTTCTCTCCCAAATTAGTAACTTTAGGTTACCACTCTCCCGAGTGACTTGAGGTCACAACTCTCCAAAGAAGTTTTCACCCCAAACGTTCATCATTCAACATACCTAAGACTTACTACTTAGCCCTATTTATAAATAAAACTACCTCTAGAAACTTCTACGAATTTTTCTAGTATCTAAATTATTATAAAATACCTAAGTACCCTTCTAATAATATTGATTCATTACAAAAACATATGTTACTTAGACAGGGGTTAGGTGTCTAGTCGGATATGGGTGTCCAAGTATCCAACTCGACCATTTTGTAGTAAAAAGTCAACTTTTTAGTTAAAAAACAGGTATCTAAGTGTCATGTCGTGTCGGACACGATATGATATGACACGCGATTTTTGAACCAAATGAGGGTGTTGGAYTAACATAGCAAAAAACCCAAAATAAAGAAAACCTAAACAAAATTGTCTATAATTACATGAAAATGTCTTAAAACCTATTTACAAATGTCCTACATAAAATGGGGAGTATGTACCTCATGATGCTCCAGTTAAGTAGTCTTAAAAATCACAGTTATCTATGCAATGATTTCCCTTTGCATCGGTCGTTAACTTAAATATTGAATTGACATAAATATTTATCGAGGCCTTTTGTTACTTTAATCTCCCATTTTGCAGGGCCAATACAAGTCGACTCTGGTGTGTCCTGTATGTGCAAAAATTTCTGTCACTTTTGATCCTTTCATGTATCTGTCTTTGCCCCTTCAGTCTACTGCTACACGCCCTTTTACTGTAACGATCTTCAGCAGTGATGGAACTTTTCTTCCTAATGTTTGCACTGTGACCGTTCCAAAGCAAGGTCGTTGTCGGGATTTGGTCCAGGCACTAAGTGCTGCTTGTTCCTTAAAGCCTAACGAAAAGCTTCTACTTGCAGAGGTTAGAACTCCACTGCTCATCAGCTTTGCAATGTGTTTGGCTAGCATATTGGAAGATAAAAGAAGGGGAGGGAAAAGTAAGAAGGGGAATGAGCTGCACCTTTTACCCTCCAAATCGCTTTAATTTTAGAGGAGTGGTGTTTATTAAAGGCGAGAAAATGGGTCTCTTCCTCTCCCTCTGCTTCTCCCAATCCTTCATCCAAACAAAGGAAATTGTTTCTTTACTTTTTATATTCCCTTCCAATTATGCATTTCCTCTTATCCAAACAATGTGTTGGTTTTTTCCCTTTATCAGATGGCCTCTTTTATTATTTGTCCTGTTATTGTGTTTGCAGATACAAAATCACTTGATCCACCGGTTTTTTGAAGATCCTTTGACAACACTGTCCAGTATAAAAGAGGATGACCACCTTGCTGCATACAGGATTCCTCTGCCAGCCAAGGGAAAAATTTTCCTTCAGTTGATACATCGTCTTGAAGACAAGTATGTATCATATTTTTTTATCGCCTATATGTAATTTTTTAAAACTGTATTTTGGGTTTCAGTTCCATAATGCGGCTTTTTTCCCCCTTTCATAGAATAACATGGTTAACAAATAAAAATCTATAGGTAATCTGAACAATTACATCTAAATACATAATAGGTTTGAAGTTTCTTTTTTTATAGTTTAAGGCAATATTTGCATGGCGCAAAATGATAACTGGCAGCTATTAATTATAATTTGTCATTTGACTTTTATCTGCAAGTTTCTTATTTTTCTCATTTTGTTTGGTTTTGATAAGATAAAGCAGTTTGATTTCCGATAATTGCTAGTATGTATACACTCATGAGTCATCCAGCCGTGGGATTAAATTAGATATCTGTTTCCCTATCCACAGTTTGACACTCAAATTTGAATTAGTGAACGCTAGTTTTACTTAAGAAAAATATCTTCTAAACTATGCCTTATGATGATATGGTATTGCTATGTATGAACATGATTGTTGAGAATGCAGAATTTATGTAAATACTTATTGTACCCAGCCAGCTTGGACAATAGATTGGAAGTGTGATTTTCTTTGGGGTTTCATTAAGAGAAGGGACTCAATATGTTAAAATTAGAAATACAAATGAATCCAAAACAGGATTGCATTTTGGATCTGAAGTAACTGGTCTAAAGTGAGTCTTCCTGATGTGTGTCCTACAAGTTCTGTCCACAGATCCAATTATACTTAATTGGCTAGTTTGCTCCCTTTCCTGAAAACAGATCGGGGTTTCATCTGTTGATATGTCTTTGTGCAGAGTTGAAGACATTTTATATGTGTACTCACTTGAGCTATGTCTTGGTGATTCAGATCTAGTTTCGTAGGAGACATTTTTAAGAGCTGTTATTTTGGAACTTTTGGGAATGGAGGGAGTACTAAAGAAATATACCTTTAGAACAAACCTCAAAATTTAGGTAAAAATGATCAATTCCTCCTCATTCAAGTTAGGGTTCATTCAGTCAATCAATCAATCCAATCCTTATATAAACAATAACTATGACAACATTAACAACAGCAACAAAATCATTTTTTTCTTATATATCCAAACCACTGAGCAATTACAAGAACTTTACAACCAATTTTTTAAAGTTTTTAATTTTATTTCAAAAAAAGTTTGATGAATAGCTATCTCGTCCTTTAAGAACCCTATCAACTAAATTGAACCAATGGCAATTGAAAGCTAAAGGTGTTGATTTTTAGGCCATTAGAAGGTTGTCTCTTCATTAAAGGTAAGTATATGTTGCTAATTGTAGCTTTGCACGTAAATTTTGCTTCGAATTTTGTAGAAAGGAATCCCAATGACCCATTACTATGCTCAATTGTTCAACAATGAGGAGAGCGAATGCAATAGTCATGTAGCAAAGCGAGAGATTCAAATGAAAAAATGAAACCTACTACTAAAATCGGTGAGTTACTAAGGCAACGGAGAAGCACAAGAGTGATGGAAAAGAGATTAAGTTTCAAATGGAGGAAATTGACTCTTAGTTAAGAGTGGGTCTCATATTAGACGTGGGTAGTTTCTAAATGTTTACCAACTATTTTTTTTTCGGAAAACAAGTAATTGATGGTTGTTTAGAAGATTGACCATATAAAAGGTGGTCCAGCACAAATATTCTATTTTATTGTTTTATTATTTATTTACCGAGATTCGGATGTTAGAGTTGAATGTGCGGGAACACTTTACGCAASTTAAGGGAAAACCGCTTGGGTTGGTTTGGGCATGTAAGACGGAGACCTTAGGGGGCACTTGTGCGAAGAGTGGGATGAGGGAGACAAAAATGACTTGGTGGGAAGGAGTTAGAAAGGATTTGAAACAGTTGGATTTGCAAGAGAGTGAGGCTCTTGATTTTAGAGAATGGAGGTTGAAAATCTATGTGGATGATCTCCCGGAATAATCACTTTTGGTTCATGTTAGCCGACCCCACATATGGAATTAATGCTTTGATTGTCTGATTATTTATTTTTATTGTAATTACCCTTGTTCTTTCTTCTTTTGGTAGTCCATCCTCTTGGAGTAGTTTTGTTGTCTCCTWTGCATAGACCCTAAGATTTTGTGGATTTTGATGAAATATACTAAACCAGTTGGAAAAAAAAAAAAAAATTTTCTAGTGGATTTATTGGTAAGGTGTTTGAAGATTATCAACACCAAATATCTTCATGATTAAAAAGCAACCTTTAATTGAGATACCTGTGAAGCCCTCTTGTTCCATAAACAGAAATTGGAAATAACAGAAAATTGAAAGGAAAAAGAAAGTGCCCAAAATTATGTCACTCAGGTATATAATATCTAAAATTAATCGATGACAGAAATTAATGATAGTTCTTTTTTCCCGCTTCCTCTACAAAATAAGATGTGGATGTTCAGTTTCCTTGATGTCTTCCTAGCTGTTTGCATTACTTGGTGCTCGATAAGGACTAAATATTGCAGAATAAATGGTCTTTAGATCCACCTTTTCATGTTCCTATCACAACTAGCCTTCTGACCTTTTGTTATACACTTATACTTGTTATACTGATTGAATGCAAGAAAAAAAATGGAAATATATCAGTTAAATATAATACATTAAAAAAACATACTGGTATGTTATACGACTGCTCTTAATCACTTTGTGTTCAACTTTTCCAAAAAAAATAAAAATCCAGGGACACAGCAAATGGTCAAGGTGTGAAGGGATGGAAACCCTATGGAACCCCACTAGTTTCACCTATTTCAAGTGATGATATAACGACTAGAGGTGATGTTCAGTTGATGGTCCGGACCATGTTATCTCCATTGTTGAAGTGCAGAGAACTAACAGATCTATCTGCAATGGACATCTCTTCAGCAGTCAACTCATCTGGCAACACTAGAATAGGAGAAGTAGATCCCTCTGAATCTACAACACAAACAGAATACTTGAATTCTGGAACTTACGGATTAGTGAAATTGCCTCTTCAGTTGGTAGATGAAAATAATGTATGCATTGACCTATCTGTAGGAGATGAGAGACCAGTAAAAATATCGTCATCATCAAAATCTCTGTTAGTGTTTATCAATTGGTCAAAGGGACTCTTGGAGAAATATGATACATCTTACTTAGAATATTTGCCGGAAGTCTGCTGCAAGAACGGAGTTCCAGCAAAGAAAGCTCGCACTGAACCTTTATCCTTGTATAACTGCCTGGAAGCTTTTCTGCGTGAAGAGCCATTGGTTTCTGAGCCAGATATGTGGTTAGTTTTCTCTTCTGTTACCTCACTTTGCCTCATCTTCTCTTAGTTTAAATTGGTACATAGTATATGGTTTAAGCGGCAGATGACTACTCTTTTAGACAGCTGTTAAATTATTTCGGAGACAGTTGACTGATGCAGCATTTGATTAGGGAAATTAGTTCTTTCTCTATTGAATGAATTTTATGTGTACTGAATTCTAATGCTAGAGTGTTTAAGACATACCTCACACAATTCTTAAATTTGATTGATATATTAATCGTATTTAAACTTCCACCATCTTTATAGATTTATACCTAAACTTAAACATGGTTATGTGGGTTTTTGTTAAACTTGTCCTTTTACTCTTATTTATCTTTAAGATACCAATTTCTTTTATTATTTTGCTCAATCATATCTAATGATATGAATAAAATTGAAACAATTTAGGTGGCAGGTAATGAATTGCTGGTAAAATGTACTTTGTTTTTGTTTTTTCTTATGCAGGAAATGCCCCCAATGTGAAGAGCGGCGGCAGGCAAGCAAGAAACTAGATTTATGGAGGCTTCCTAATGTTTTGGTCATCCATCTAAAGAGATTCTCATATAACAGGTCAATCAAGCACAAACTAGATGCATTTGTCAACTTCCCCTTGTATGATCTTGACCTAACCAAGTATGTAGCAAACAAGAACAACTTGGATCCTCAACTCTATGAACTCTATGCTTTGATCAACCATTATGGGAGCATGGGTAGTGGGCACTACACAGCACACATCAAGGTGAGTAGCGATTCATTCTACCATGTTATGCTGGTTGGTGTTTTGAATATATTCTTTAGCAACAATTTTGTGCAAAATTTCTTCAATTCAAACTTGAGTAATGGATTCCCTGATTGCTTGACTATGTTCCAATCTTCAGCTGACAATATTTTCCTTACAAGTTTTAGGCAGGATAACCAAATTTTATTTATCTTCGTCCTTTGTTTAAGATTGGATACAAGGAATACCACACTCATCCTTGCCAGAGTTATCAGTCATGTATACAATCATATTTCTACCAAAATGAAGAGTGGTATTATCGTTCCAATATGGGGTACTAGTTTTTATGTGCACGCGATGCGTGCTTAGACGTATAAAAATTGTAATATTTCATTAAAAATGATTATATAGAATGTATTAAATTAAAATGTTTATAACTAATTAGCAATACAATTTATCTAAATTGTAATTAGTTTGTAAATAAATGTAACATGAAATTCAATATTATATCATATGTTTTTCAATTCAATCTGGACTAATGTTCATTGATTTAGCTTTTGTACTAATTAAGTCACATAATAAATGAAATTTCGATTTTAAATCTCATAATAAGTAAAAGGGTAGTTTAGGCACTTCAATTCAAAAAAATTTAAAATTCATTAAGGTTATAAAAGGTCATTTAAGAGGGGGGACACCATCTTCCTCCCCCCTTCCCTTATATAATAGAGATATTTGTCATTTGAGTAGGTAATTTTGTATTAGCTCTTTGGATTTCACCTAAACAAGAATTCTTGGACACTGACCAACCACAGCTCAAGTTCCTGCACAAGCAAAAATAAAAAAAAAACCAATCAAATTTATAATATTGTAAAACGATTCATGTGTTTCTTTCTTCTACCTAGGTTAGTAGGCAGCTGAAGGGTGCAGCTGATTTATTGAGAAAAAGGAAAATCACTTAGTTAGGCAGAATTACAATGTCCAAGCTTCTGTTAATCTTTTTCTTTGCTTGCTGCACAGCCTGTCAGCCTGAAATAAAATTTTCCATGAGTGGCAAGTTGGGTACTGATATATCTGCCTTCTACACCATCAAAAAAGCTGTTCTGTGATGGTGTAGCTTTCAAATTTTAAAACAAAATAGTAACCCAAACTAACAAAATAGTAACTATTGTTGAATATATGGCACTTTTATCAAGAAGCCATGGCAAGCAATAGACTTTGAATTGCATCATCTTGCCAGAGCAGCTTTGTCCCATTCTTTGAGATCACCATGCCCTCTTTGCCTATGTCAATTAAAATGATTTGGAAGTTTCAAGTTAGACCTCTGACCTATTGGGATTACGATCTCTAGGCTCTGCCTTTTCTCTCCCTCGTTAATTTCTTGGGATTTTTCCCCATATACCCTTGAGTTTAAGCCTAATAACCCATATACCCTCGTGTTTTTAGAAACAGCTCATATACCCCTCACATTAGAGAAAATAGCCCAAATACCCTTAATGAGGCCAAAAACCGTTAAATAGTTAACACCGTTAGGATTTTTTTCAATTAACCTCTAATTCAACCTAATTAACCCATAATCTCATCTCTCTCCTCCATTCTTCAACCTTCATCCTTCTTTCTCCTCCTCCTTCCTACCTCCATTACCACCACCATTTCTCTCTCTTCAAACCCATTCTCATCCATCATTTGACCTTCAATTGCCACCACCCTCACCGCAGTCCTCCATCCATCACCACCATCTTAGTGGGCGGGTAAGGGTGGTCAAAGGAGAGAGACGGGTCGGACTTGATCTCACCCGTGGAGTCGTCGAGCTGGACGATTTCGACCCAGTTTTGGGATTGTTCTAGAAGGGAGGCGATTGCGAGGCGATACTTCTTGGCTTTGCGGACGCTCCAGTTCATGGCGTTGATGTGCCATGGAGATTCGTATGTGTAGATTCGGAGCGTTGCTTGTGGTGGTCGTCGGAGTTTGGCGGCGGCGGCGGCGGCGGCGGCGACGGTTGCTGGTGGTGGTATGGGTTGGTTGTCGGGTCGCTTGTAGCTCCCATTTTTGGGAATTAGGGTTTTTTATTTTGGGGGATTTGATTTAGGGGTTTTGATGGTGGTGCGACAGTGATTTGGATGGAGGAGGGAGAAAGAAAAGAGGAGGGTGGGAGGTTGAGGTCTACTTCCTAAAAAAGCGGAAATAACAAAGAATAGAGGAGGGTGGTGGCTCGAGAAAATACTTTCTTCATATGACTCCATTATTATTACAGTTCTAGTTCTTCTTCTTCTTCTGGATCTATGCTTTGGACTCATGCTTTGGACTCGAGAGAATATTGCTCGTATTTTTTCATATGACTCCATTATTATTACAGTTGTTCTTCTTCTTCTTTTTACTGCAAACTCCTCTCAGTGTTGTTCAGAAATATGAAAAGAAAATAAATGGGTTTTTGGGAAGGAAGAAAGTGAAATAGGATGGAGGACTGCGGTGAGGGTGGTGGCAATTGGAGGTCAGATGATGGATGAGAATGGGTTTGAAGAGAGAGAAATGGTGGTGGTAATGGAGGTAGGAAGGAGGAGGAGAAAGAAGGATGAAGGTTGAAGAATGGAGGAGAGAGATGAGATTATGGGTTAATTAGGTTGAATTAGAGATTAATTGGAAAAAATCCTAACGGTGTTAACTATTTAACGGTTTTTGGCCTCATTACGGGTATTTGGGCTATTTTCTTTAATGTGAGGGGTATATGAGCTGTTTTCACAGTGGTATATGGGTTATTAGGCTTAAACTCAGGGGTATGTGGGAAAAAATCCCTAATTTCTTTTTCCCTTTGTTTTATTTGTTATTGATTCCAAATTTTGTTGGCTCCTTATCTTGTTTATTACTTGCTCAGCTCTGTTACTTGCATCATTGAGGCTTAACACAAGTTTTAAGGATAAGAGAGAAAGATATGGAGTGAGGGATTGAGGGYAGAGAGAGAGAGAATGTGATAGCATGTGATAAAGTARGAATAAATTTTATTTTATATTTTTATCAAGGATTCACTTTGCTTATGAATCCCCCCAACTCTTAGTTTTTTCAAATTTGTATTTTTTCTTCTTTTCGTCTATGTTTACAGCTGCTAGACGAGAACAGGTGGTACAGCTTTGACGATAGCCATATATCAGCAATAAATGAAGATGATGTGAAGACAAGTGCTGCGTATGTGCTTCTTTACCGAAGGAAAAAAGACGATGGTTCTGAAAGCAAATGAACATATGAAAGCATGATTTGACTTGTTAATATAATTGATCATTTGTTTGTATTTTGCAACATCTTGAGTTGCTGGTGGTAATTTCAGAGAGGCATCAGCGAAGTCTTTTGTTATATGATACAAAATTCTGTAAATTGGTAAACTGGCATTTGTGTAGAATTGTTGTGCAGTATGTATGTGCTACAAGCGTTGAAAATTAGGTAAACTTTTAGGAATATTAGGCTGTAGTATTTAGATGCGTCGATAATCTATATACATCAGGTTGGACCTTTATGTCACTCYCACAATCATATATTGGTTGTTTGCAGGTATATATACTCTAATAACCAGACTGTTATCTTGTTAATTTATTATACATAGTCAAGAACTCAAGATGCTGATTCTGAGTATGTTGCATTGATTATTTTGCAGCATTTGAATTGATAGTTTCTAACTATGAAACTATTATTGTTTCTTAGAGATAGTTTTCTTTGTTTCTTTGTTTGGCCAAGCTCCTACAAAACTACTTCTGTTTCTTTGAAGTAGTTTTATGGAAATAGTTTCCTTAAAAACACTTGGGAGACATAGTTATGTTCGGTCTAAAGATTTGCAAAAATACTTGTGAAAAAGAGAAACAGTTTAACATTGTTTGGTGCATTAAATTAATGATAAACTACATTGGCAAAGCTTCATATTCTACTCGCAAAGTAGAATATGCGAATAGCTGCAATTTTGAAATTGCTATTTTAGACAAATTCTGCCATTTTAGTCAAATTCTCGAATTATTGTCCAGATTACATTAAACTGTWAGGTTTAAACCTATTTTTTACTCCCTTCAATTCTTTTTACTTGCACCATTTCCTTTTTAGGAGTCAAAGTTAGTAAATTTTGATCAATTTTTTTGACAAATTTATAATGTATAATATAGTCAAGTGAGATCTTGTTTGATTCGTCTTAATGAATCTTTTATTAATATCAAATTTTTATAATTTTCTAAACAATACAATTTAAGTTATTAGTAGTCAAAGTCGTGTCTTGAAAACTGTGCAGAATGGAATGGTGCAAGTAAAAAGAATCGGAGGGAGTAACACTTTTCTTCTTAAATATCAAGTTTTAACAGTGGATAATGTTAAACATAACTCTAACAGTTATGTTTTAGTATGAAATTCATTTCTAAAATGAAAATAATTTAGGATTTTGTTTGACATTTTCATATAWATTTTTATGAGAGTAACTTAAACTTCATTTTAAGGGCATGTTTATGTTAACTAAACAATAAAACAAAAATGAATTTATGACAGAGGCAATCAGGAAACAAAATAAAAATAAGTTGAAATAAACAGACTTTAAAATCGAGCATTTGCTCGGGAATTATCTTGTATAAAATATTGGCGAACGAGATTTGTCTTTTGTAGATTGAAGTTAACAATCATAAGATCCAATTCTTTAAGCCTTTTTCAGGTTGTCAAACACATAATAATCATATACATCTTGTGTTCATCAATCATGTACCATCGTAGCAATTAACTTATGAAACTATTTTTTTCTTTTTTCGGTTGATTTTGATCTCTTTGTATTAGTGAATGGGGGCATAATGGTATCTCTCCTCTTAAAAGACAATACTACCCTTCAAAATAAATAATAATATAATAACAACAAAATCAATAATAATACCAAAAAAATGTAAAAAACATTCCAAAATAAGTTATCAATCAATTCAAAATTTGTGACTGTTGTTACAAGTGTTACAATAGGATAGTAAATTTGTATTTTTGTGGGTTGATGGAGGCTTCCTCGCGATGTTACTTAGACCAAAGACCAGGATGAGCTCCCTCCTGCTCCTCCGCTGACTTACAACAAAGGAGAATAACTTTGCCAAGGTTATCTCCCCTCTGACGCTCAAGTCAGTTCGTGAACAAGGGGGTTAATAGTAAGCAAGTAAATAATGAATAGACAAAGTAATAAAGAGAGATTTGTTAGCTAGGTCGCCTATTGGAATAGTCGCCCGCTAGGTTTTGGTCGCCCGTTTCACTTCGGGATCCGAACCAAATGATTGGAGAGGAAAGAGAGTYATGGTTGTTGCAATRAATGTTGCCTTGAATGAAGTGTAAGGTCATGTTGTCAAATCATCATCCCATCAAGGGGTATTTATAGGGACTTGTGTCCCTACTTGGCTCACTTAGGTGATGCCAGTGTTGTATAATGTTTGGTTCCTTCTTTTCTTTCCATCTTATCCTGTGATTCTTTTTCTTTCTTTTCTCTTTTCCTCTTGTTTTTTAGGATTGCGACACATGTCGTGTCTT
The DNA here is from genome assembly GCA_008642245.1 of Bassia scoparia. NCBI lineage: Eukaryota > Viridiplantae > Streptophyta > Magnoliopsida > Caryophyllales > Amaranthaceae > Bassia > Bassia scoparia. Next base: position 50,130 of record SNQN01002560.1, on the reverse strand, counting down.
TTTAATTAGGCACATCATTTGCCCCTTAAATTAGTTCAATTTCAATTGAAGCTGATTTGTCTTCTTTCGTACAATACCAGCTTAAGATGTCGGCATCTCATTGTTGCCTAATCAGGCTTGTAGATGTTCATGGAGAAGTATTGTGTAGTCCGACTTGGACCGATTATCATGAATGACTTGTCTGTAAAGTGAGAAATCTTGGGTTGTATAAGGACCCAACATCGGCACGGTGTGTTGGAGAAAATCAGGTWTAACCCCGACATGGTGTGTTGGAGAGAATCGGYTACAACACCGGCATGGTGTGTTGGAGAGAATTAGGTAAAACATCGACATGGTGTTTTGGAGTTATTTGAGCTTGTCGAGGTCTGGTGTGGTTGCTAGTATGAGAATTTTGAAATTTCAGAATTTCCTACTCATTTTGCCTATAAATAGTAATAAATAAGAGAGAGAAAATTCACTTTTATTTCTCTCTCACATAGTAATTCTCTCAAATATTTCTTTAAGTTCTTACTGCAATCAGTTCCGGCAAGCAATTTCGAAACGACAACTTTCTACTTCTACCTCGGCCGATCTTCACAGGTAGAGTTCATTATTCTTTTATTTTTCTAAGTTTTGTATTCTTTTTCATAATGTTGTCGGTATCATCCATGGCTTCATCCTCTCCCGTTAATAAGTCAGATGTTGGGGGCCTCCGGCCCAGACCAACCTCTGCTAGGTCAGTGAGTACCCGAGAGTCATTGTTCCCTCAATACTCAGTAAATAAGTTGTCTGGTTTCCCTTGTGATTTTCAGGGGAACATGGCCAGAGTCAAAAAACGGCTAGAAAGTCGAGACCTGATAAGAACTGACCTATGTCATATGGCCGGGTGTCTCCGTCTTCTTTAGAAGACGAGGAGGCTTCACAAAGAATGAGTCAACAGAGGAGGCCGTTAACATGGATGTAGACCAAAACCCCTCAACCGTTGGAGACGATGATGAGGAGGATTATGACGAAGTAGGAATCTCTTACAATGCCAAAGATGATTCCCTTTAAATAGGAGAGGAGACCATAGATTTTCACGGTAAAAAACCCATCGTTGTTGAGTCAGAAGACGACGACGATGATGATGAGGCAACCGGCCATCAAACCGAGGGTCATGCCGAAGAGGGTGATCCCAATGATGATGATGATCAAGCAGACCTAGATGAGTTCGGCGAGGTGGCCGACAACTATGATATTGACGGTGATGAAGCTYAACCGTCAAAGAAAAAGAAGAAGCAGACTGGTTCTACAGATGTTCTTTTTTCTGCCTTCAGTGAGAAGGTGAAGCCGGAGTGGGTAGATATTTTCAACTACCCAAATAATGTTGAAKATTATTCCAAGGCCTTGGACTTGGAGAGAGTTGTCCTGGTGATGCTGATACCGGAGATAGGCCAAACGATTGCAAATGCCCCGCATGGGACTTTACCGATGTATAAGGAGATCATGGACATGGGTTTCTGGTTCCCCCTGATCTTTTTTTACTTTGAGTTGTTTGCCGGTTACGATATCGACATTTGTTAACTAACCCCCAATTCCTGGTGTCACATTCTGGGGTATGTGACGGTGTGCATGATGAAGGACTGGAAGATGACCTTCAACTCCTTTGCACACATGCACAATGTGAGGAAACTGCCCGACTACAAGTTTGGGTGGTTTAGCATCTCGTCTAATGATGTATAATATTGATATATGGTTTTTCTCCCCTTTCTCTTGCTATTTTGAATGGTTTTTGGCCTTCTTAAGGCCCTCCTTGCTACTAATATGTTTGTTTAGTGTTTGAATGAGTTTTAGGTTGCTTTCATTGATTTGGAGTGATTTTGGACTCATTTGCGAGCACTACGGAGCTTTGAGAGGAGTAGCGAGGAGCTAGGAGTGGAGCTACGGACATATGCTCACTCTTTTGGTAATACGTCAAGTTTGGTATGTCGGATTAGTGTGATTCAAGTTGCATTGGGAACTAGACTTTGGGAGCTTCGATTTGATAGGTCACATGTATGATTTGGACCACCAGAGCTCGAGTTATGGCCCGTGGAAGATAGCCAAGTGAATCTGCCACGTATAGACCTCAAACCGATCGGTTTGACTTAAACCGATCGGTTCAGGGTCGTTTTTTCCGATTTAATTATTCTCTTTTAGGCTGATTTATTGAGGGATATGATAGTCTTTTTAGCGCCTCATTTAATTGAGAAAATCAGAAGTATAAGAGGGGAGGAATCCTAATTTTGTAAATTATTCTTAGATTATCAAAGATTATTTTCAAACTCAATTACGTTATTGTGGAACCCTAACTTTGGCTATTCAATACAATCCATTCATTCATTCATCAATTGCAATCGCTTCTTTGGTAATTATTTCATCCTTTAATTCGTTTTATTAATGCTTTTAATTGATTTATGCTTTTGATTATGTTTTCCCCAATCGCAATCAGTATGTTTAATTTGAATATGAGTGAGTAGTCTGATTTCTAGGGCGATTGGGGATCTATAGCAATATGATTGACTTATAATTGGTTTGATTCGATTCATGAATTGGCTTTTAATCAATTTCCTATTAGATTGTTATTCATGTTAATCAATTTCGTAGGGCCCGTCTTAATTGCTTAATCTGATTAGTCACAAGTCTCTAGATCTAGCGATTGAGACTTAGAACAAGATCAACATCAATAGGTAGAACTAGACTATCCTAGGTCGAGAGATACGGTTAGGAGTAGTTCTATGGTTCAATTGATTCGGGAGAACTTTGACCCTGTTTTGATTATACCATGTTATGAATTGTTGATGCCAATTTACTGTTAATTACTGCTATAGTGAACCATATCTCTAGATTCGTTAATTATATAGTTTAATCTTCTTTGTTAATCGCCTTCATTAGTTTTAATTAGTCACAATCACAATCCAAATTYTCTTTTGTTAGTTTAGATGCTTTGATCCAATTAGTCAGTAGTAGTTGCTTCCTTGTGGATWRGATCCTGTTACCACTAGTTGCAGGTTAGTTTTAATAGGTATTTTTGATAGGCACGCGACAAGCCTGTCAAATTTTGGCGCCGTTGTCGGGGAAGCGACTTTATTCATTGATTAATTGTTTGGGACTGAACTATTTTTTGTTTTGTCTTGAAGAACAATTCGTTGTTCTTCGGGATAGTACTTACGATCGCTGCAGTTTTCTCTAGTTTATGCGCAGGTCTTCCCGACTTGAGGGTTTGATTCCATACGATCCCGAGGTGGATCGAACTTCCATAGGCGAAAGAATTTCGCTAGGCGATTGGATTTTTCAGATTCTTCTGTCTCTCGTCAGTTTTTGAATCCCTTATACGGAACTGATTTAGGGGAGGAGGAGTCACATTCTGTGCGCAACGAAGTAGTCCATTCTGATTCTGAACTTGAAGAAATGGCGGCACAGCCATAACGCTCTCTTATGGGCTACTCTCAGGCTAGTCGGAACGAAATTCCAACGGGTCTAGGCATGCCTACTCTAGCGGCAGCCAACTTTGAGCTTGAACCTGCGCTGTTGAATATGATCGAGCGCAATCAGTTTGGAGGGAATGCGACTGAGGATCCTAACTTACATATCACTAATTTCCTCCAATATTGTGGTATTGTCAAGCATGCTGGTGTTGAGCTGGACCAACTTCGTGTCATGTTATTCCCTTTTTCACCGCGGGACAGGGCTCGATTGTGGTTGAATAGTCTTGATCCTGATACCTACAACACGTGGGATTCAATTTCTCTTGCTTTCTATAAGATATATTATCCTRCAGAGAAGACTGCTCAAATGCGTAGCAAAATCACTTAACTTTACGCATGATGTTGATYAGACTTTATATGAGGCATGGGAGCGATACAAGGAATTACATCGAATGTGTCCTCATCATGGATTAGAGAAGTGGCTCTTGGTCCAGACTTTCTATAATGGTTTGAATAGTGAATCTCGTATTATTCTCAATTCAGCATCATGAGGAAGGCTTCATGATCAAACAATTAATGCTGGATGGAAGTTGATTGAGGAAATGGCCAACCATAATGCTCAATATGGCAATCCTCGAGGCTCGATTAAGAAGGGTGGCAAGCATGAGGTTGATCAAATGACTCTATTGGCAGCTCAAATTTCGGCATCAATCAAAAGCTGGATGGTATTAATATTGTACAAACTAGTCAGCCAATTCAGTTGCTGCCGTATCAGTGCCGAATGAGATTTATTGTGATAATTGTGGAATGATGGACATCTAGCTCATGGGTGTCAAATTCCGATGGAGCAAGTAAACGCGTTTCAAATGCATCGTGCTAATAATCCGTACTCTAATACTTACAATGAAGGATGAGAAATCATCCATATTTTTCATATAAGATACCAATGTAATTAATCCTTCATCAGCTCCACAACAGCAGCAACAACAATATCAGTCTCGCTATCAGCCTCCTCATCAGAAGTAGGAGTACAATCAGCAGTACAACCAGCAGCAGCAGCACCATGGCAGGCCCCAGCAACTAATCCAGTCATAGCCGAGCTGAAGAGTATGATGCTTCAAATGCAAAAGGATCAGATGCAAGTCCAACGAGGTATTCAATCTTAGTCACTCATAATAAGCAGTTGGACACTTAGATGGCGCAATTGCTGCATCTAATGCACAGCGACAGCAGGGCGTCCTTCCTTCGCAACCACAACAATCGAAGGATAGTGTTTATGTGATCACCGTTCGCAGCGACACTAGATACATAGGCCCACCAATGCATGAGGAGGATGCTGAAGAGGAATTTGAAAAGAGGAGGAGGTATGGAAAGCACCTATATTGTGGTGTCCCCATTTGGCTACCTTTCCCATCTAGAGTTGCAAAGAAGAAGCAAGATCAGCAGCTCAATAAGACTCTAGATGTGGAGAAGAACCTTCAGGTAACTGTTCCTTCAACTGAGTTAATTAGTCAAATTCCTTCAAATGCTAAAATTCCGAAAGACATATTAACTGAGAAGAGGAATTGAAAAGCGGTGGAGACTTCTGGTTTTTCTGAACAATGTAGTGTTATTTTACAAAATAAGTCTCACGAAAGTCGAGGATCCTGGGAGTTTTTGTATTCCATGTGACGTTGGAACTGTGCATATCGACAAAGCATTATGTGATTTAGGTGCAAGTGTTAGTGTTATGCCTTTGTCGTGTGTAAAGTGTTGAATATGGAGATCTTAAGTGCACTAGTATTACCCTTCAAAGGCTGAAGGTTCTCTAAAGCACCCTTTGGTATAGAGGATTCCCGTGCGAGTGGGTCGATTTTATATTCCTGTCGACTTTGTGTTCTTAATATGGAAGAAGATGTTCACATTCCTATCATCTTAGGCCGACCTTTCCTTCATACGGCGGGGGCTGTCATAAATGTAAAGAATGGGAATTATTTTAATATTGGGGTTGACAAAGTCACTTTTAACCAAACTAGTGCACTAAAGAGTCCAATGCTAGGGAGTCATGTGTAGTGTCGGTGTTGTGGACCTTGTTGTGCAGGATAAAGACCCTCAATCTCTTTAGAGATCTCCTGGAGGGCATTTTGTGTGTTGAGTCTTTTTGCAGGTGAAGGTGAAATTGGAAAGAAGCTACTCATTGTGAGTTTCGTATGGAGAACAAGGAGATGCTTGACAATTCACGCTGAAACTCTTTCCTCGAGGTTAAAGTCGTCTATGTTGAGCTTGGTTATGCGGAGGAAATGAATGCAAAGCATGAAAGGTTTAAGGTCCGCAAGCCACATTTCATTGTGCGCAATAGAGATGATATAGTTGGCCTTATGGAGATTCTATATCTTCAAGAGCCACCTCCAGTTAGTTGAGTATAATCGAGTAATGCGTCAAGCTCGCGACGTTAAACAAGCACTTTGCGGGAGGCAACCGTAGTTTATTGCTTTTTAGAGTAGTGAGTAGCTTAGTGTAGAAGTTTTGAGTGAGTGAGGGTGAGGATTTGATTGGATTTCAATAAGTGTGCAGGAAACAGGAGTTTCGTAGAGCTCAAACCGATCGGTTTGAGGTCGTAGGTTCAACCCAACCGATCGACTGCGAGACGAGCTGAATTTGGGACTTGAGTTCAAACCGATCGGTTTGGGTTAAACCGATCGGTTTGGGATATAGGTTTGATTCAGTCGATCGGTTGAGAATAATATGAGATTATGGTCTGAGACCAACCGATCGGTTCAGGTCAAACCGATCGGTTTGATTTGGTCGATCGGATGCGTGAGTTGAGAAATTGAAACGCAGTCAAACGATCGGTTTGGGTTAAACGATCGTTTACCTAAGACCGATCTGTTTGATCAAACTGATCGGTTCGGAGGATTTTCGCGAAATTTTCAAACATTCCAATCGGGTGACAGAGTAGTGTTTTCTGACTGGAAACGACATTCTAAGAAGACCCACTACATGTAGTGGGCACCACCATTTTTGCCAAATTCAGCTCCTAAAGTGGTTTTTGGGCACTTTTTGTTTTCAGTCAGGAAAAAATTGTCGAAACGGTGTCCGATCTTTCTCATTCCTTCGTTCTTCACTATGGATGTTTGAGCTTGATATACTTCCTTCCTTTTGCACTGAGGACATTGCAGAGGTTGGCTTGGGGGAGAATTGTCAAGCACACTCTTAGCGGTTGAGATAAGTTTTTATTGCTTTCTAGTTTAGATTTTATTGCTTTCTTAGGATAGTGCAAGATTTGCACCATTATTAGGAGTGGGAGTTTACTTGCAACACAAAAATGTATTGTTTCTTAGTGTAGTTTAGGAAAAATATAGTGATCTCTTGCTCTTGTATATGATTGGATTCTCTTGTAAAGCATGTCTCCCTGTGCCCCATAGTGAAAATTTTTTATGCTTGTGATTCTTGAACTCGACCTTTGTAACTTGTGATTGCTTTTCTGATTCCTTATTGATTTGATGGACATGATTTAGCCTAATGTATCTTTGGAACGAGGAAGAACTAACCTTGAGAGGATTTGAGCTTAAATGCATGATTATTCATATTTCTTTCTTGTGTGTTAGTTCCTGGTGTGTACTATCTCGTAATCTTGTCTTGGTACTTGTCTATTTGACTTTATGGTCGTGTATTGAGCATGATAGGAGGCTTTCATTGTTAAGGACCGTGCTTCAGTGTTTGAAACATTATTATCCCTTGGTCCTGATTTTGAGCCGATTCCTTTCATTTCATGATTACCTACATTACAACCCTATTTTGTCTTTGTTCGAGTAACCCAACTCTGACTTGAGGAGCATATTGGAGGGTGATATGTGTTTCGTGGTGCTTTTTATTGGAGGCTCGTGATTGGTTGATATTTGGGGTGTGTTGTGTTTAGCTTGGGGAGCAATTGGGAGGTTGGTATGTGTTGGTGTTGTTATTATTGGTGGCTCGTGTTGGTGGTTATTCGGAGTGGTGTGGTGTTTCACATTTGGTTCTAGCTTGAGTATCGTCATCGTTTTTATGTATAGTGCAAGGCAAAAGTTGTATATTTTAGTTTAAATAAAAAGAAAAACAAGAAAAAAAATCCAAAAATAAGTTCCATTTCACAGTTTATTAGTCCATAATGCTTTGCACTTGTGTTTTGTTGTAACAAGATGATGATACGATGTGGTTTGGTTCTGGAGTTGTCGGTTTGGTTACTTGAGTTGGAGTTTGCTTGGATTGTCTTAGCCTTATTACTTGGCTATCTGGTTGATTGATGAATGTCTCCCTTGAGTTAGACTTTTAGCTCACATGTCCCAAAATTATCCTACCCCTAACCATAGCCCATTACAAGCTATTAGAAGTCCTCACTTGATAAACATGTGTCCATTTGTGTCTTGTAGATTGAGTACCTTGCCAAGGTCGTGAGTTGTGTATGCATTTCGAGTCGACTTGTAGGTTGAGTATATTGTCGTCCCTTTCAAACACATGAGTGTTGGTGAGATTGGAGGTTGCCTTTAGTGATTTAGGCCTCAAAGTTGATTCTGTGCACATCTTATGCGCATGTGGGTGGTGAGCGATTGGGTTCATTTTTAACCCACACACAAAGAGAGGAGTGCCACTAGCGAGAAGTTCTTCCTTGATTCTGTTTCTCTCTATTCTTGATGGCTAGTTGTGTTATTGATGATACACGTTTTGGATAGCATTGAGGACTTGGATCTTTGGTCGGGAAATTGGTAACGAGTATTTTGCGATCTTGCTTTTATGGGGTGAGACGTGTTTGATTTTAGAATCTAGATGAGTTTGCTTGAGGACAAGCAAGAGTTTGGCTTGGGGAGTTTGATGCATAATATTGATATATGGTTTTTTCTCCCATTTCTCTTGCTATTTTGAATGGTTTTTGGCTTCTTAAGGCCCTCCTTGCTACTAATATGTTTGTTTAATGTTTGAATGAGTTTTAGGTTGCTTTAATTGATTTGGAGTGATTTTGGACTCATTTGCGAGCACTACGGAGCTTTGAGAGGAGTAGCGAGGAGCTAGGAGTGGAGCTACGATATATGCTCACTCTTTTGGTCATAAGTCAAGTTTCGTATGTCAGATTAGTGTGATTCAAGTTGCATGTAAACTAGACTGGAGCTTCGATTTTATAGGTCTCATGTATGATTTGGACCACCAGAGCTCGAGTTATGGCCGTGGAAGATAGCCAAGTGAATATGCCGCGTATACCTCAAACCGATCGGTTTGATTAACCGATCGGTTGACTTAAACCGATCGGTTCAGGGTCGTTTTTTGCCGATTTAATTATTCACTTTTAGGCTGATTTATTGAGGGATATGATAGTCTTTTAAGAGCCTCATTTAATTGAGAAAATTAGAAGTATAAGAGGGGAGGATCCTAATTTTGTAAATTATTCTTAGATTATCAGAGATATTTTTCAAACTCAATTACGTTATTGTGGAACTAACTTTGGCTATTCAATACAATCATTCATTCATTCATCAATTGCAATCGCTTCTTTAGTAATTATTTCATCCTTTTTTCGTTTTATTAATGCTTTAATTGATTTTGTTGATTATGTTTCCAAATCGCAATCAGTATGTTTAATTTGAATATGAGTGAGTAGTCTAATTTCTAGGTCGATTGGGGATCTATAGCAATATGATTGATTATAATGGTTTGATTTGATTCATGAACTGGCTTTTAATCAATTTCCTCATTAGATAGTTTATTCATGTTAATCAATTTCGTAGGGCCCGACTTAATTGCTTAATCTGATTAGTCACAAGTCTCTAGATCTAGCGATTGAGACTTAGAACAAGATTAACATCAATAGGTAGAACGATACTATCCTAGGTCGAGAGATACGGTTAGGAGTAATTCTATGGTTCAATTGATTCGAGAGAACTTTGACCCTGTTTTGATTATGCCATGTTATGAATTGTTGATGCCAATTTACTGTTAATTACTGCTATAGTGAACCATAGCTCTAGATTCGTTAATTATATAGTTTAATCTTCTTTGTTGATCGCCTTTATTAGTTTTAATTAGTCACAATCACAATCCAAATTGTCTTTTGTTAGTTTAGATGCTTTAATCCAATTAGTCAGTAGTAGTTGCTTCCTTGTGGATTAGATCCTGTTACCACTAGCTGCAGGTTAGTTTTAATAGGTATTTTTGATAGGCACGCGACAAGCCTGTCATCTYAGGACGAGTTTATGACGACAGAAAGCAAAGCCAGCAAGCAAAGGGATTGGAAGTCTAAATTTTTCTTTCTAAACGGTCTGGATAAAGGCATTGTCGATGTCTTGGGGAGATTGAACACCGAGACCCCAGACAACATCGACAAAAAGTTCAACCCCACATTAACCCCGGACGAGAAGGTTATCATCCGGTGGTTTGGGAAGAGGAACATGATTGTGGATCCGAATAAAAAGGTGTCGATCCAAGTTCCTAAGAATTGGTTGCTAATGAGGGAATGGTTACAGGATCGAACATACCTCATGGGCATGTATTTATTATATGRCGAGGAATAAGAGATAGGTAAGCTTTCAAGTTCTCTGCTCACAAGGTCTTGTTACCGAATTTTTTCTTACTTATCTTCGTTTTGTTCTTTTGCAGTTGTGGCTAGATCCAAGCTATCTCCTGCTCAGTTTGGTCTACTTATCGGCAACAAGATGGATCCCACTCTTAAAGCTGGCKATTTGAAGACCTTGAGAGAAAAGAAGAACGATACCTTGGTAAGCCAARATCTTTAGCTTTATTTCTTAAACCGATTTGTCTAGCTTCTAACCGGCTAACATCATTTCCTTGTGTATTTTCAGAACAACAACAAACCCTCCAACTTCATCATTAAAAATCCGGCTTCCAAGGTGCCAACTTTGACACCAAAGATTGCCAGGGTGAAGACTGCCAACACTCAAGCTGACATCAGAGTTACTGGCACCACAACTTCGTGTGCTAGATTTGACGGGACCCCATCTTCTAGGGGTCACTGGGAACGCGCTTTGGCATCCACCAGGGATGCTGACAGAAGTATGGATTYGAGTGGCCGACCCACAATAGACGACCATTACGTCGGCTCAAGACATTCCGGCTCCAAGAGGGCAAATGAGATTCCTCCTCACACTTCCAAGAGATCCCCGTTTACTGTCGGATCTGAGGGTAAGTTCCTTATCTTTTGATAGCTTTTTACCTCTTTTTACTTGTGATTTTTTCTAAGTCTGCACTTTTTGTTGTTGTCAGATGCCGGTGTAAACAATCTGGCAACGAACTTCGGAGACTTTGAACGGCCCCAAGAAGATCCCATCGAGTAGCTTGCTCGCAAGTATCTTGGCATCCCAACTCAGTCGGAGTATGTGACCATCATCGATGAGCTAGACTTCTCCAAGTTAAACTTGGAAGAAAACTTGACCCTACCCTCATCTTTGAGCCATTTAGGATCCAACCGCCGCCTCGCAAGCGACTCAGGTCTGATTTAAACTTTATCGTCGGCTTGAACAGGTACATCGACAACCAGTTGCCAACTCTTCAAGGGGATCTCCAATAGGACAAGGAGGCTGATGATGCCTTCTTGGAGATTGGAGGAGGGTCTAGGCTGTCGGCTAAGGATAGACGAAAGATGTTCCAAGACATCTTCAGCTCCATACCCGCTGTGTATAAGGATAACCTGAAAGGGGTAGAGGATGGTCACATCGGCGTGGTKACGAGCATCCTTGTGCCGGGTAACCTTTACTTAGCTTTTATTTTTGAATTCCTTGTTATCATATCTAACTTGCTCTTGACTGTAGTGTCTGGTCAAGGTTGATGAGGTTAGGAGGAAGGAAAGGATGGAGAAGAGAGAGAATAAGCTCAACTGGGAGAAGACCCATGATGCTAGTGAGTAGCTTTACCAGCAAGCCTCAGCCATCGAAGCCAAGAACAATGAGATTGTAAGTGTTTTGGCTAAGATGGTAGTCAAATGCAATAAAAGCTATCGYCTTGCCTTAACGAAGGTGGCTCAAGTACTGGTCAGTGGCTCAATTACTGACCGTTTACCGGTCGGTGGCCTTTAAACATCCAACGAAGGCATCTTTATTTTTCCGCGATTTTTACCGACCTAAAAATCGAGTCCCCGCGGTAATATTTTTTTTGGGTTTTTCTCATTGGTAGCCCTCTATTTTTACAAATACTCATTAGTAGCCTTTAGTTTTTTTATTTCTCAAAAATAGCCACTAATTTTGCAATTGCAATTAAAAATAGCCAAGTTACTCTAATTCTCTCCAAAAACTGCTTGAATTGACTGAATACCCTTATTAAAAAAAATTTAAAACATTTAAACTAAATTTTAACAACTTACCATTTGAAACTAGCAATTTCATCCCTTCTCACACATGTTACAAAGCCGAGTATGTCAAAGGCTAGTGTCACATCTTGTAGTTGTAGCAACCATTTTAGTACACCCTGATGTATTGTACAAAGTACCAATTTTAGTGCCCCGAGCCACCACATGCCCCGCTTCGACACTTTCCAATTTCCCTCGGAAATGTACCTCACACCTTCCAAGCCTCCATGAACTCCCACTTGAAATCTTCATCATAACATCGCCCTTCCCCTCAATATACAACGAATTATTCATCCGCAAGGTATATCTTTCCAAACCTTCTGCCTCTTGAAGTTTTAAATAACTCCTTGCTTAGAAAAGTTTGAAATGAAGCCCCCGAATCAAGTATCCAGTTCTCAACGGGACTGTCCACACTTAGAACCAAGCATCCCCGTGATCATCACTCGAAGCCACACTAAACTGATGAACTTGCTCATCGTCGTTCCGTTTTCCGGAGCCTCCCTTCTTCTTGAAATTCGGACATTCCCTATTAGTATGCCCCTTACTATCAAATTTTAACAAACCAATGCCATATTTTCCTTTCGACTTACTCCTCCCTCTACTCTTCGATCTTCCCCTTGAGTTTCCTTATGCTTGCCTCCCTCATCCCCCTCAGTAGAATAGCACCGCCACGACTCACCCGACTCTCTCACTCAAGATTAAGTCACTGAGTCATCATATTTCAACTTTTTTTACCCGAAGAGTTGCTAATAGAGGAACACCGTATCTCATGACCTAGGTAACAAAGACAACAAAATCCAGGCTTTCACCTCATCCTCAAACTTGATATCGACCGATGATAGTTGGGACAATATCGAACTAATCTCATTGATGTGTTAGGCAGCTGATTACCATTATACATTAAACTTCAAACAATTAAAGCATTATAAAATACCTTATTAAGGTGTCAAAGGTCACTACTAGAATTTCGCCTAAAGTCGACCGAAAATATCAATCGAAAAAAATCAATCGGTAACACCGACCGACACAACCGACACTGACTGAAAACGATCGTGTAATATATTGACCGAATTAACGGTCGATAATACCGATCGATTTGAATCGATCGGATTATCGACCGTTATTTCGGTCGGTAAGTTAATAATTTTTCACCAAAACTTTCCCTCCATCAGCACGAATTAAAAAAATAATAATAATTGTCACCGACCGATTTTAAATGCAGCGTCGTACACTGACCGATATTTCGGTCGGTGACAATTATTATTATTTTTCGAATTTTTTTATTGCTGAGTGCGTGACAGCGTGAGTGTTATTTCGGTCCTCTACAGTCTCCACGACACTCTCTCACTCAAACCTCACTCAATTCTCCTCTCTCCACTCAAACACTCCCCTCTCTCTCTCTCTACCGGTTCCTTCCCTCACCCTCACCAGCATCGACGCCGGTTCTTTCTCTCTCTCCTCTCTCTCTCTCTCTCCTGCTGCCACGTCTCCTCACCGGCTCCCTCTCTCTCTCCTGCTGTTACACCGTATCGCCATCCTCTCTCTCTCTTTCTCCTCTGCTGCGTTACTCTGCCACGTTGCAACCGCCACCCTCTCTCTCCGTCTCACGCCACTCCTTCTTCTCTCGCTCCTCTCCTCAACTTTTCGCGCCGCCGCGTCCACCTTCGAGGGACTACACCAACCACCACAAATACTAAGGTTAGTTTTTAAAAAAAATTAAATTTCGTTTTCAAGAGGTTTTTTTCATTTTAGATCTGGGTTAAAAATATTGTTTTATTGGATTTTGTTGTTGTTTTGATCTTATGTAATCTTGATTTATTAATTCGAGTTTTTTAATTTTGTTAGTTTCGTTCAATTTCTACTTCAGTATTTGGGTTCGTTGTTTGTGTGTTTTTGATCTGGGTTTTGAGAAAGATAGTAATTTTTCAGTTTTCGTTGTTTTCTGGGTTCACTCGAATTTTGTTTTGAAAGGGAGTATTTTTCTCAAGAATTGCCTTCAAATCTTGGGTTTTGATATTATCATGGGACAATCGATTATTCAAATCTATTCGTGATTATACAAATTTAATCTTGCTTTTTTTTTTTCTTTTCATTTTGCGTGTTTAATTTATAACTGATTGTTCATTTTCCCGGTTGGTTTGTCAGATCTTTGAAATCAAAAGGCGAAAAAAATGGCAGAAAGGGAGGAAAAGGGCTAGTAGCAGGGAAAACAAGCAGCTAACAAAGATAAAGGCAAGAAGAGGCCTATTTCTCGTCATCTCGTGCTGGTCTTCAGGTATATCTTTCATAAGTTTTTCGATCTCCCTCTGCATTTGTTAATTTGTGTTTAAATATAGAATAATGTATAGTCCTTTTTATGAAAAGGAATAAAGAAATTAAATTAATTAGAACAATTACGGGACTTATGCTTTGTTTTGATTGAATTAGAACATTCTGTCTAGTTTATGAGATGTTTTTTGTTGTTGAATATTATGTTCTCTTATGTGTACACTTGATGCAAACTGTTACTGATAGTTGATCTGAGTTTGGGCGATAGTGAAGTAGTGATACTTGTTCTTGCAAGTAAAATAAGGAGATAGTAAACTACTGTTTGATGAACCGATTGATTGATTGATTTAAACTGTTGACATTGTGTTAGTGATAATTGGCTTTCACTTATCATTATTTGTTAATGAAGGATACCTTCACTGAATATTAATAGTTTATCAATTAAGTGTTCTTGTAAGTATGTAACTAAATAATTAGATTTTTTTGAATGGAATATTAACCATTAGTAATATAATTCTTTCTGGGTTTACAATTGAATTTTCCTTTTTTTAAAGCCTTTTCACTATGTTTTGATATGAAAGAAGAGAAAGAAATGGCCAAATGGAGAGAGATAGGAGGAACGGGAGGAAGGGAGAGGCGGGGAAAATTGATGTCCATTTTCCCTTTAAATCTAGCCAATTTAAGATTTCATTCTCTTCTCCCAAACCTTTTCTCATTAAAAGATTTTGTTCTCTTTCTTTTACGCTTGTTTCCTTTTATCCAACATAGTGTTAGAGCGATACAATTTAGAAGAACTTTATTTAGTGGCGTGAATAACAAATTGGAAATTTCAATTCAAATTGGGGGATATCTGCATTGTTAGTAACTTAACGAGTTAAGGTATATATCTTAGGTCAATCCATGGTGATTATATACCAATTGTAATTGTAGTGGCATTGTCTGTATGAAATACTCTAATGTGTTTGTTCATGTCATTTGTTATATAAGTGTGACTTCTTTAGCTTTCATCAATTGTTTAGGTCTAAGCATGTCAGCACTTAAAAGTTACTCTATGAAGTAGTTGCATATTCTTTCTCCAAGACTGAAGACTGAAGACTGAATCTTCACCTAAAAACTTTTATGTGCTTCTAACTTGGCTTCTCTTGTTCCAAAATTGCTGTTCGATTTGCACAGAAATAAACTGTCTAGTAAATAATAACCGTGATAGAAGTCATCAAGCTTAAGATTATTTGTTTTGCTTTACCAGCATCTCGCTTCATTATTGTTACTGCCTTGGGATGTATGGCATCTTTGTTCTTGAATTTTGTGGCCCTATTAATTCTTTCATTTGATTACACTAAACTAGTGACACACTGTATTAAGTTGCTGATAATACATAGTATTTTTTGGTTATCATGCAAAATTTCTTCTATGAACTGTAAATAATGATACTTCTCTTTGATTCTGGGCATCGAGATAATTTTCATCAAACACCTTAAGTAGAACCTAGGGAAGTTAATGTTGGGTTGAAACAATGTTGTAGGCTTTTAAGTTTTAAAGCTTGCGTTTCAACACCATTTCATTTGCCTTTGGTGAAATGAAATCAATTATCTATAATCTATATGCCCAATGTCAACACCCACAGTCAATTTGCATTTGTAACCAGCAATCGAAGTGATTACATATCCAACATGCTGAATCTGAATTTTTTATGATCCTATCAATTTGCATTTGTAACCAGCAATCGAAGTAATTTATTGTGTTTGCTCGTGTTTTGTTGTTTCAGGCGAGTGACGTTGGGTGTCAAGTGCATTAAAGTGTCAGCATGCATTTAAAAGAAGTTTAGGAATTTCTATTAAAGCCATTTTTTCATTAATGGATGAAATTTGATTATACTCTGTATAATATATGTTGAATGTGGAAAATTTACCTGAATAAAAAATGAAAGTTTATTTTTTTGTTTTAATGTTTGATTGTCTCATTTTTTTTTCTTTGGCTTTAATTCTTTTTGGTTGAAATGGGAAACCAGCTTGCATAGCTGGTTTCTGGCTTTTTTTAATTAATAAAGCAGATTACCGATCGACATTCGGTCCGGTAATAACATACTAATTATAAAATAATGGATTACCGACCGAATATTCGGTCGGTAATCTATTGTCCCATCTAATTTTTTATGGAGGGAATATAGATTACCGACCGAACATTCGATCGGTAATACCGACCGAATGATACCGATCGAAAAAAAATCGGTCGTAATCTACATTTCCCTCCAAAAAAGGTCGTGGAATTTGGTCGAAAATCGGTCGGGTGATATGGCAAAGATCGATTTTCAGTCGGTAAGCTTTCCTTACCGACTATCTTAGAGGCGACCTACCTCACCGATCGAAAAGTCGGTAAATACTATCGATAATCGGTCGGTAAATCCTATTACCGATCGATTAACGGTCTGTAATTCTATTACCGATCGATAATCGGTCGGTGAGCTCGGTCGGCCGAAGCCATTTATGTTGTTGTGGGTTTTTCATACATATTTGACAAAGTTTTGAAGAACTACTAATGTCGTTATCTCCTTGACACCATACGCAACTCTGCTTAAAGTCAACCTAATAACACCAAGTGTTTGTCAATCTAGCACCTTCCAATCCTCCTCTTCATTGCTATTCGGCCTCTAGCCATCGAGAGGTAGATGTCACCCTTTTGATACAAATATCCTCAACTTGCATTTTCTAATAGCCAATTCTTTCCCATTAAACTTCTCAATTTTCATCTTATTCTCATCCATGTTAATCTTAGGGTTTTAAAAATCAAGTAACAAATTATAAACCAATATTCACACTCTAACACCTAAATTAGCCACTTGAGATTTCTGATCTCAAAATACTAATTTGAACTCAAAACCTAAGCCAAACCACTTAAGGTTCAACCTCCGCTCAGATACTAATTGTTCGACCAAGAACAGCTCAAATAGAAGTTGCATCAACCCACAAACAAGTAATTATCATCATGAACAAGAGTAAATGCATTAAGAAAAATCTAGAGCATGAACAACAATATATAGAGAATAAGGAGACATATACCGGGAAACCGAGGAGAAGTGGATTAAAACCCAAACTGCACTATGATTATTATTAATGAAGAAGATGAATCAATTACAAACTCCATTTGCATACAATTGCCAAGCTACACTCTAAAACTATGCTTAAACAAGTGTTGGATTTTAGATAGATTTCTACGAATTGTGGATTGGAATCAAAGAAATGAAGAAAGCAAAAGAATTTAAATACTCTCACCGCTTCACCGCCTAAAATAGAATAAGCACCGCCAAGAAAAGGCGCTCCCGTGCCAAAACACCTCCACGCTTGGACCACAGAAGCCAAAGCTAAA
The DNA here is from genome assembly GCA_008642245.1 of Bassia scoparia. Classification (NCBI taxonomy): domain Eukaryota; kingdom Viridiplantae; phylum Streptophyta; class Magnoliopsida; order Caryophyllales; family Amaranthaceae; genus Bassia; species Bassia scoparia. The sequence goes on along the minus strand of SNQN01002560.1, from coordinate 32,769 downwards.
ACCTGTAAAAAGTGCTCCCAAACACTTGCCTAAAGTTGCTGATATGCTTGTCGCGTACCTTTCAAAAATAACCTATTAAAATAGCATGTAGCTAGTTGTATAGAGTCGAATCCACAGAAGCAACAATAATAATTAACTAATTAAAAGCTTCTAGATCAACAGCAGGGCCTTTGTTTCAGTTATATTATGACTACGACTAATGAAAACAATGAATAACAAATTACTACAATAAACTAAAGTCTAGATATGCTTCCACTATAATAGCGAATCAACAATAATGGGGTACAAACAATTATTATAGAAAATAGACAAAGTTGGGGTTTTGAAATAACCCCAGCTTTCGAGTGTCAAAAGCTGGGTTTTTTTTAAAAACCCCCAGCATTTAACCCATCTTAGAGCAAAAAAAAAAAAAAAAAAAGTAAGAAACACAAAAGCTGGGGTTTTTTGGAAAACCCAGCTTTTTGTGTTTGTAAAGCCAAGATCAAATAAACAAGCCCAACCGGTTCTTTTTAATTACCAACCTAACACTACTCTCCCTCCTTTTCCCTTCTCCTCTTCTTTTCAACATCTTTAACCTCTCTTCTCTGTAATGCGTCTCATCTCTTGACTTCTCTGATGGAGACTTCGTTTCTGTGCTCTTGCTCAAGACGCCGGGTCCACACCCTTGCCGCGACACTACTCCTCTGTTCGCGCTGTAGCTTTTGCCCGATGCTCGCTCCGCTGCTCCTCCTGTGATGCTCGCGTCGCTACTACTCTATACCGACACGAATAATCGGTCAGTAAACCCATATATTTTTTTACAATCCAAACTCTATACCGACACGAATAATTGGGTCGTAAATGTGTTTTTTTTTTTGCTTTCAATAAATATAAAAATAAACTGAATAATAATATATTAATAAAAAAAACAGTTAAACATGCAAAATAAAATTGTATTTAATATATATAATCGCAATACACAAGATCAACCCATTTTAGGTTTCAAATTTTCAAGTGAAATGTACAAATCAAAAGTACAATACAATAAATGGTTAACTGATGTTTGTATTGATATATGGTTTTTCTCCCTATTCTTGCTATTTTTGCATGGTTTTTGGCTCGTTAAGGCCCTCTTAACTACTAATGTGTTTGTTTAGTGTTTGAATGAGTTTAGTGCTTTCATTGTTTGGAGTGATTTTGGACTCTTTTGCGAGCACTACGGAGATTAGAAGGAGTAGTGAGGAGCTAGGAGTGGAGTTACGCGAAGAATGATCGTTGCGAAGCATTGATTTGACATATGCTCACTCTTGTTTTCTTAAGTCACGTTTTGTATGTCGGATTGGTGTTGATTCTAATTGAATTGGAAACTAGATTTCGAGATCTTCGATTGATAGGTCATATGCCTAATTTGGACAACCAGAGCTCGAGATATGGCCTTCGAAAAATAGCCAAGTGAAAACTGCCGCGATTTAATCTGAACCGATCGGTTTGATTTAATTCGACGGTTCAGATTCGATTTGGCGTTTTAATATCTTCTTTTGGCTGTTATTTAGAGGATATTAATTGTACTTTTAGCAAGCATCTATCTTGAGATTCAAGAGTATTTAAAGAGAGATTTCCTAATTTGTAAACTTTTTTTTATTATTAGATTTATTTCAAAATCAATTACGTATCTCTCAAGAACCCTAGTTTGTTATACAATTTTGCAATTCAATAGTTCATCCTTAGTCTTCAATTCTTCGCGCGTTTTGGTATTATTCTTCATCCTTAATCTCTTTATTCATTGTTTGCTTTCTTTAATCACTTTTATTTATGTTAATTGCAATATGCGAGTTGAGTTCCTTTTCTAGGACAATGAGGATCTATAACAATATAATTAGCAGTTTTGGTTTGATTCAATTCATACTTTGGAAAGTTTATCGAATCCTATGTTTGATTGTTCTTCAGTTATTCAATTAGGTAGTGCACGACTATAATTGCGTAATTAGATGAGTCACGAGTTTCTAGATCTAGCGATTGAAATTTAATACAAGATCTACGTAATAGGTAGAACGAGACTATCCTAGGTCGAGAGATACGGTTAGGAGTATTCTATGGTTCATTCGATTCGAGAGAACTTGATCCTATTCGATTGTGCCTTATTGTGAATTGTTGATACCCAATTATTGTTGATTGTTGTTATAGTGAACCGCATAGCCCTAGACTTTAGTTGATTATATTTTAGTCATAGTTAATTCATTGCTTTAATTATTTGTAGCTTAAAATAACTCAAACAAAGATTATTTTACTAATCTAGATGCTTTTAATTAAGAAATTTGTCAACAACTACCCACTTTTTGTCAACTTTGAAAACAACTACCCACTTTTTTTTTTTTTTTTAAACAACTACCCATTTATATGTACTTTGTGAACCACGACCCTAGCTGATTTCAGGTTAAAAAAACCACCAACACGACGTGGGCCCCACTCCTGTTTTTTCGGCAAAACCCCTCCCTGAGAATCTGAAATGTCCATAATACCCTCATTTTATTATTTTTTTCTTTTTCTTTTTTCTTTTTTCTTTTTTCTTCTCTTCTTTTTCTTTCTTCTTCTTCTTTTCTCTTCTTTGTTCACAATCTGATTCATGTGATGACTGCCATCCTTCAAAACTCACTCCAATTTCATCTTTTCCCTCGACGCTCTCTTCCATCCTCATTGCAATTAAGGAAACGCAATCGTCAATTGCAACAACAAGCAGAACAATTCGCAAATTTCAGAGTGATAATGCAAGAAATGAACAACGCAATCTCGTTTGAGAATGTTCACTGATGACATGTTCAGCGGAATCAAGGCGGGAGAGCTCGGAGGCGAGAGGATCAGCGCGGCGAGAGGGATCAGCGCGGCGGGCGTCGTTGGCGGCGGAAGCTTGCGGCGAAGGGGCGTAGTGGTGGCTGGTATGGTGGTGATGGCGAATTGAATGTTGGGTGGTCAAGGGAGTTTCTGGGTGTTGTGTATCACGGGGGATGCGTTTTGTGGTGGGTCTCTGTGGTGGTGGCTCGGTTCAGTCAGGGGTGCGTTTGTGTGGGTCTGCTGCGATAGGGGCTGCTGTCCGTGGTGTTTCTGCCCAGATTGGGCTGCGGTGGTGGTGTTTAGCTCAGCCTAGGGGCGTTTGTTGGTGGTGCTGCTAGTTGTGAGTGGGCTGCTGTCCGTGGTGTTTCTGCCCAAAAAGGGCCGCTGTCCGTGGTGTTTTGCCCAAAAGGGGTGCAATGAGTGGTTTTCTAGTCAGAATTTTGTTCTGGACAGATTAATCATGGTGTTTTGGCTGCCCAAAATGTGAATGTGAAATTTGAATGGAGTAAAGATGAGGATGAGAGATGATAGAAGAGAGAGTAAAAAGCAAGGAGGACATAACAGATAACAAAGAAGAGAGAAAAGGAGAACGAAAGAAGAAAGAAGAAAGAAGAACGAAGAAAAAAGAAAAAAGAAAAAAAAAAAAAAGAAAAAAAAAAAGAAAAAAAAAAAGAAATAAATGAGTATAGTGTCATTTCACATATTCAGGGAAAGTTTGACACAAAACAGCCAAGTAGTGGGACCCACAAGTGTTTTTAGTGGTTTTATTAACCGGAAATCTGCCATGGGTCGTGGTTCACAAACATTTGAATAAATATTGGGTAGTTGTTTTTTTAAAAAAAAAAGTGGTAGTTGTTTACAAAGTTGGACAAAAAGTGGGTAGTTGTTGACAAATTTCCTTTAATTAATTAATAATTAATTGTTGCTTCCTGTGGATTCGACCTTACCACTCCTACATTATTAGTTAGTTTAAATAGTTATTTTTATAGGTACGCGACAAGTCTATCAAATTTGGCGCCGTTGCCGGGAAGCGGGCATATTAATGTTAATTAATTGAGAAATTATTTTTTATTAATTTTTTTAAAATTTTTGTAAATATGACTAATTTTAGTATTTTAAATTTCTGCAATACCTTTCTATTTTCCTCAATTGAATGAAGTGGTTTGCGAGATATATTGATAGGCTTTGGGATTTCATTGTCCACACTAAAGATGGCAGTGGGTCCTGACCCAACCCAGACCCGCTGGACCCAGACCCAATTTAAGGGTTTGGGTCCAAAAAATTTAGACCCATGGGTATGGGTCGGGTATGGGTAAAAGATAAATGGATCGGGATGGGTCGGCGTCCAAAACATCAGACCCAGACCGACATTATACCGTCAATTAAAATATATTATTAATTTTTTATCCAAGCCCTAACATTTCTTTGTTAGGTAGACTTCAGAGTTCGACTCATGTAGAGAATTTCAAGGCTTCAATTGCTTACTGTGACTTGTGAGAATTATTGTAGGTTCCATTTTTCTATATATTCATCTTTTCATTTTTTATTTTAAATTTTTATTAGTGAATTAGAGATGATAATTATTAGTAATCGAATACAGAGTTTGTGTAACATGCTAGTCAATTAAGTGATGACTTTGAGACTTTGAGTTGTTATTGTAATGAAGGTTATTTTATGATGTATTTTATATTTATTTAAGCGATAGACGCGCTAGATAATAAGTCCTAACGACAAGCCAATACGGACACATAAAATAGAACAAAACAATTAATTGAAGTAAAATGTTCGATTTAAACATAAATTTAAGTAAGACCCATTTAGGACCCATAGACCGTTAGACCTGTGGTTTGGGTCCGGGTCAAAAATTCTAGACCAATGGGTCTGGGTCGGGTATTGGTCTCAAAAATTTGAACGGGTCATGGGTCTGGGTCTGGCCGGACCCGACCCAGAACCCGACCCATTGCCATCTCTAGTCCACACCATTCGTATAGCAAAATGCGACTTATGTTTCGGATATATGGGGGTGCGACAACGGATGGACACAATTGGAGATAGAATATAAGTGTATTATCATAATCATTGAACGCTTAACGATAAAAGAAGGTTTGAATGTGATATGCAATAGCTAGAGAGAACCTATGATGAACAGATGAATTATATGTTGAGCCGACTCTAGCAATTATACTCTACACATAGTACTTACATGATATATCACAATCTTCTTATTAGTTCTAATGCTAACTTAGATCATGATGTTATCTTTGTACCACAATACTTCGTACATGCATGCTTAGAACAAACTTCTCCTCAATTTGATTGGATAACTTTACATCCTGAACCATCTACGATATAGCAAAATTATGCTCTTTATGAAGATTTTTGGGAAGTAAAAAGCTTTTCAGTTGCACTTAAGTAAGGTTGTTGAGGAGTCACGTTTCTTCAACAACGTTTAATTCTTTCAGCTATCTTATGAGCAAAATATGTTCGATTGATGATGATATATAATTGAGATGGTTTGCTGGGTTAAGGGTTCTAATAATATTGCTCTAATTGAGAAGATCGAAGTTGAGAAAATGGAGAATGAAGAATTTCATGAGAATGTTATCCATTGTGTTGAAAAATCATTAGTGAGGATCAATACATAATCAAAAACTTTGTTGGTACAATTCTTTGGATGAAGTGGTTGTTGTTTGACGAGTAGGTAGTGAAATATTAAGTTGAGCGCTGCTCCTTATCTTTCATGATTGCTTTTCCAATGTTGGAATTGGTCCTTTATTGACTATGATTCTTGGTGGACGGTAATGTTTATGGTCATGTCTAAGTCATTTTATCCATAGGAAACTGTACTGGTAGTTGTAATTCTCATCCTCTTTCTCTCTAATTTTCTTTTTCTTTTGATTTTTGTTTTGTAAATCTAACTTTCCTGATTGAGCTGATAAGGTGCTTTAACCCTGCCTATGAGTAACGTGCTCATAACATGTTTGCAGGGAAGTTTGACAACTATCAGAGGCTTTGAATTCTTTTGATTATTTGTGTTTGGTAGAGTCGAGCTAGAAGACGGTTAAACAAGCGCTTGCGGGAGTACACGTAGTTTATTACTTTTTAGAGTACTTTGTAGACTTAGCAGTAAGTGTGAGTAGAAGTTTGGGTGAGAGTGTGAGAGACTAAACCACATTTCCTAAGTGT
>SNQN01002560.1:0-25179 GCA_008642245.1 Bassia scoparia | reverse complement strand
AAATCGCTACCCACACGCACCCCGAACGACACCACGCACGACCACCTGACTGACGCCGCGTCCACCTTCGAGGGACTACACCAAACCACCACAAATACTAAGGTTAGTTTTTTAAAAAAATTAAATTTCGTTTTCAAGGGTTTTTTTCATTTTAGATCTCGAATTTCGTTTAGATCTGGGTTAAAAATATTGTTTTATTGGATTTTGTTGTGTTTTGATCTTATGTAATCTTGATTTATTAATTTCGAGTGTTTTAATTTTGTTAGTTTCGTTCAATTTCTACTTCAGTATTTGGGGTTTCGTTGTTTGTGTGTTTTTGAATCTGGGTTTTGAGAAAGATAGTAACTTTTTCAGTTTTCGTTGTTTTCTGGGTTTCACTCGAATTTTYTTTTTGAAAGGGTATTTTTTCCTCAAAGAATTGCCTTCAAATCTTGGTTTTGTATTATTATCATGGGACAATCGATTATTCAAATCTATTCGTGATTATACAAATTTAATCTTGCTTTTTTTTTTCTTTTCAATTTTTGCGTGTATAATTTATAACTGATTGTTCATTTTCCCGGTTTGTTTGTCAGATCTTGAAATCAAAAGGCGAAAAAATGGCAGGAAAGGGAGGAAAAGGGCTAGTAGCAGGGAAAACAACAGCAGCTAACAAAGATAAAGGCAAGAAGAGGCCTATTTCTCGCTCWTCTCGTGCTGGTCTTCAGGTATAATCTTTCATAAGTTTTTCGATCTCCCTCTGCATTTGTTAATTTGTGTTTAAATYTAGAATAATGTTAGTCCTTTTTATGAAAAGGAATAAAGAAATTAAATTAAATTTAGAACAATTACGGGACTTATGCTTTGTTTGATTGAAGTTTAGAACAATTCTGTCTAGTTTATGAGATGTTTTGTTGTTGAATATTATGTTCTCTTATGTGTACACTTGATGCAAACTGTTACTGATAGTTGATCTGAGTTTGGCGCATAGTGAAGTAGTGATACTTGTTCTTGCAAGTAAAATAAGGAGTAGTAAACTACTGTTTGATGACCGATTGATTGATTGATTCAAACTTGTTTGACATTGTGTTAGTGATAATTAGGCTTTCACTTATCATTATTTGTTAATTGAAGGATACCTTCACTGAATATTAATAAGTTTTATCAATTAAGGTGTACTTGTAAGTATGTAACTAAATAATTTAGATTTTTTTTGAATGGAAATATTAACCATCTAGTAATATAATTCTTCTTGGGTTTACAAATTGAATTTTCCTTTTTTTAAAGCCTTTTCACTATGTTTTGATATGAAAGAAGAGAAAGAAATGGCCAAATGGGAGAGAGATAGGAGGAACGGGAGGGAAGGGAGAGGCGGGGAAAATTGATGTCCATTTTCCCTTTAAATCTAGCCAAATTTAAGATTTCATCTCTTCTCCCAAACCTTTTCTCATTAAAGAGATTTTGTTCTCTTTCTTTTACGCTGTTTCCTTTTATCCGAACATAGTGTTAGAGCGATACAATTTAGAAGAACTTTTAATTTAGTGGCGTGAATAACAAATTGGAATTTTCAATTCAAAGTTGGGGGATATCTGCATTGTTAGTAACTTAACGAGTTAAGGTATATATCTTAGGTCAATCCATGGTGAATTATATACCAATTGTAATTGTAGTGGCTCATTGTCTGTATGAAAACTCTAATGTGTTGTTCATGTCATTGTTATATAAGTGTGACTTCTTTAGCTTTCATCAATTGTTTAGGTCTAAGCATGTCAGCATTATAAAAAGTTACTCTATGAAGTAGTTTGCATATTCTTTCTCCAAGACTGAAGACTGAAGACTGAATCTTCACCTAAAAACTTTAATGTGCTTCTAACTTGGCTTCTCTTGTTCCAAAATTCTGTTCGATTTGCACAGGAAATAAACTGTCTAGTAAATAATAACCGTGATAGAAGTCTCAAGCTTAAGATTATTTGTTTTGCTTTACCAGCATCTCGCTTCATTATTGTTACTGCCTTGGGATTATGGCATCTTTGTTCTTGAATTTTGTGGCCCTATTAATTCTGTTCATTTGATTACACTAAACTAGTGACTACACTGTATTAAGTTGCTGATAATACATAGTATTCTTTTTGGTTATCATGCAAATTTCTTCTATGAAACTGTAAATAATGATACTTCTCTTTGATTTCTGGGCAATCGAGATAATTTTCATCAAACACCTTAAGTAGAACCTAGGGAAGTTAAGTTGTTGGGTTGAAACAATGTTGTAGGCTTTTAAGTTTTAAAGCTTGCGTTCAACACCATTTCATTTGCCTTTGGTTGAAACAAATCTTATTCTATAATCTATATGCCCAATGTCAACACCCACAGTCAATTTGCATTTGTAACCAGCAATCGAAGTGATTACATATCCAACATGCTGAATCTGAWTTTTTTTATGATCCTATCAATTTGCATTTGTAACCAGCAATCGAAGTAATTTATTGTGTTTGCTCGTGTTTTGTTGTTTCAGGCAGTGACGTTGGGTGTCAAGTGACATTAAAGSTGTCAGCATGCATTTAAAAGAATTTTAGGAATTTTCTATTAAAGCCATTTTTTCATTAATGGATGAAATTTGATTATACTCTGTATAATATTATGTTGAATGTGGAAAGATTTACCTGAATAAAAAATGAAAGTTTATTTTTATGTTTGTTTAATGTTTGATTGTACTCATTTTTTTTTCTTTGGCTTTAGATTCTTTTTGGTTGAAATGGAAACCAGCTTGCATAGCTGGTTTCTGGCTTTTTTTAATTAATAAAAGCAGATTACCGATTGACATTCGGTCGGTAATAACATACTATATTATAAAAATAATGGATTACCGACCGAATATTCGGTCGGTAATCTATTGTCCCATCTAATTTTTTATGGAGGGAAATAAAGATTACCGACCGAACATTCGATCGGTAATACCGACCGAACATTCGATCGGTAATACCGACCGAATGATACCGATCGAAAAAAAATCGGTCGGTAATCTACATTTCCCTCCAAAAGAAGGTCGTGGAATTTGGTCGAAAATCGGTCGGTGATATGGCACAGATCGATTTTCAGTCGGTGAAGCTTTCCTTACCGACTATCTTAGAGGCGTCATACCTCACCGATTGAAAATCGGTCGGTAAATACTGATCGATAATCGGTCGGTAAATCCTATTACCGATCGATAATCGGTCGGTAAATTCTATTACCGATCGATAATCGGTCGGTGAGCTCGGTCGGCCGAAGCCATTTATGTTGTTGTGGGTTTTTCATACATATTTGACAAAGTTTGAAGAACCTACTATGTCGTTATCTCCTTGACACCATACGCAACACTCCTGCTTAAAGTCAACCTAATAACACCAAGTGTTTGTCAATCTAGCACCTTCCAATCCTCCTTCTTCATGCTATTCGGCCTCTAGCCATCGAGAGGTAGATGTACACCCTTTTGATACAAATAATCCTCAACTTGCATTTTCTAATAGCCAATTCTTTCCCATTAAACTTCTCAATTTTCATCTTATTCTCATCCATGTTAATCTTAGGYTTTTAAAAATCAAGTAACAAAATTATAAACCAATAATTCAACACTCTAACACCTAAATTAGCCACTTGAGATTTCTGATCTCAAAATACTAATTTGAACTCAAAACCTAAGCCACAAACCACTAAAGATTCAACCTCCGCTCAGATACTAATTGTTGCGACCAAGACAAGCTCAAATAGAAGTTGCAATCAACCCACAAACAAGTAATTATCAATCATGAACAAGAGTAAATGCATTAAGAAAAATCTAGAGCATGAACAACAATATATAGAGAATAAAGTGAGACATATTACCGTGGGAAACCCGAGAAGTGGGATTAAAAACCCAAACTTGCACTATGATTATATTAATGAAGAAGATGAATCAATTACAAACTCCATTTGCATACAATTGCAAAGCTACACTCCTAAAACTATGCTTAAACAAGTGATTGGAGTTTTAGARAGATTTTCTACGAATTGTGTGATTGGAATCAAAGAAATGAAGAAAGCAAAAGAATTTAAATACTCTCACCGCTTCACCGCTAAAATAGAATAAGCCACCGCCAAGAAAGGCGCTCCCCGTGCCCAAAAGGCACCTCCCACGCTTGGACCACAGAAGCCAAAGCTAAAACCTGTAAAAAAGTGCTCCCAACACTTGGCCTACAAGTTGCTGATATGCTTGTCGCGTACCTTTCAAAAATAACCTATTAAAACTAGCTAATGTAGCTAGTGGTAATAGAGTCGAATCCACAAGAAAGCAACAATTAATAATTAACTAATTAAAAGCTTCTAGATCAACAYCAGGGCCTTTGTTTCAGTTATATTATGACTACGACTAATGAAAACAATGAATTAACAAATTAACTACAATAAACTAAAGTCTAAGACTATGCTTCACTATAATAGCGAATCAACAATAATTGGGTACCAACAATTATTAATAGAAAAATAGACAAAAGTTGGGGTTTTGAAATAACCCCAGCTTATCGAGTGTCAAAAGCTGGGGTTTTTTTAAAAAACCCCCAGCATTTAACCCATCTTAGAGCAAAAAAAAAAAAAAAAAAAAATGTAAGAAACAACAAGCTGGGGTTTTGGAAAACCCCAAGCTTTTTGTGTTTGATAAAGCCCAAGATCAAAATAAACAAAGCCCAACCGGTTCTTTTAATTACCAAACCCTAACACTACTCTCTCCTCCTCTTTCCCTTCTCCTCTTCTTTTCACATCTTTAACCTCTCTTKTCTGTAATGCGTCTCATCTCTTGACTTCTCTGATGGAGACTTCGTTTCTGTGCTCTTGCTCAAGACGCCGGTCCCACACCCTTGCTCGCGACACTACTCCTCTGTTCGCGCTGTAGCTTTTGCGCCGATGCTCGCTCCGCTGCTCCTCCTGTGATGCTCGCGTCGCTACTACTCTATACCGACACGAATAATCGGTCAGTAAACCCATTATATTTTTTTTTACAATCCAAACTCTATACCGACACGAATAATTGGTCGATAAATGTGTTTTTTTTTTTGCTTTCAATAAATATAAAAATAAACTGAATAATAATATATTAATAAAAAAACAGGTTAAACATGCAAAATAAAATTGTATATTTAATATATATAATTCGCAATACACAAGATCAACCCATTTTAGGTTTCAAAATTTTCAAGTGAAAATGTAACAAATAAAAACGTACAATACAATAAATGGTAAACTGATGTATTGTATTGATATATGGTTTTTCTCCCTATTCTCTTGCTATTTTGCATGGTTTTTGGCCTCGTTAAGGCCCTCTTAACTACTAATGTGTTTGTTTAGTGTTTGAATGAGTTTTAGGTTGCTTTCATTGATTTGGAGTGATTTTGGACTCTTTTGCGAGCACTACGGAGACTTAGAAGMAGTAGTGAGGAGCTAGGAGTGGAGTTACGCGAAYAATGATCGTTGCGAAGCATTGATTTTGACATATGCTCACTCTTGTTGTCTTAAGTCACGTTTTGTATGTCGGATTGGTGTGATTCTAATTGAATTGGAAACTAGATTTCGAGATCTTCGATTTGATAGGTCATATGCCTAATTTGGACAACCAGAGCTCGAGATATGGCCTTCGAAAAATAGCCAAGTGAAACTGCCGCGATTTAATCTGAACCGATCGGTTTGATTTAATRCGATCGGTTCAGATTCGATTTGGCCGGTTTTAATATCTTCTTTTGGGCTMTTATTTAGAGGGATATAATTGTACTTTTAGCAAGCCATCTATCTTGAGAATTCAAGAGTATTTAAAGAGAGATTTCCTAATTTGTAAACTTTTTTTTATTTATTAGATTTTTATTTCAAAACTCAATTACGTATTCTCTTAAGAACCTTAGATTGTTATACAATTTTGCAATTCAATAGTTCATCCTTAGTTCTTCAATTCTTCGCGCGTTTTGGTATTATTCTTCATCCTTAATCTCTTTTATTCATTGTTTGCTTTCTTTAATCACTTTTATTAGTTTTAATTGCATATGCGTGAGTAGTTCCTTTTCTAGGACAATTGAGGATCTATAACAATATAATTAGCATGTTTTGGGTTGATCAATTCATACTTTGGAAATTTATCGAATCCTATGTGATTGTTCTTCATGTTATTCAATTAGGTAGGCACGACTTAATTGCGTAATTAGATGAGTCACGAGTTTCTAGATCTAGCGATTGAAATTTAATACAAGATCTACGTCAATAGGTATGAACGAGACTATCCTAGGTCGAGAGATACGGTTAGGAGTAGTTCTATGGTTCATTCGATCGAGAGAACTATGATCCTATTCGATTGTGCCTTATTGTGATTTGTTGAACCCAATTATTGTTGCTTGTTGTTATAGTGAACCATAGCCCTAGACTTTAGTTGATTATATTTAGTCATAGTTAATTCATTGCTTTAATTATTTGTAGCTTAAAATAACTCAAACAAAGATTATTTACTAATCTAGATGCTTTTTAATTAAGAAAATTGTCAACAACTACCCACTTTTTGTCAACTTTGAAAACACTACCCACTTTTTTTTTTTTTTTTTAAAACAACTACCACACTTTTTATATGTTACTTTGTGAACACGACCCTAGCTGATTTCAGGTTTAAAAAAACCACCCAACACGACGTGGCCCCACTCCTTGTTTGTTTCCGGCAAAACCCCTCCCGGAAATCTGAAATGTCCATAATACCCTCATTTTAATATTTTTTTCTTTTTCTTTTTTCTTTTTTCTTTTTTCTTTCTTCTTTTTCTTTCTTCTTCTTCTTTTCTCTTCTTTGTTCTACATCTGATTCATTGTGATGACTGCCATCCTTCAAACTCACTCCAATTTCATCTTTTTCCCTCGACGCTCTCTTCCATCCTCATTGCAATTAAGGAAACGCAATCGTCAATTGCAACAACAGAGCAGAACAATTCGCAAATTTCAGAGTGATAATGCAAGAAATGAACAACGCAATCTCGTTTGAGAATGTCACTGATGACATGTTCAGCGGAATCAAGGCGGGAGAGCTCGGAGGCGAGAGGATCAGGCGGCGAGAGGATCAGCGCGGCGGCGTCGTTGGCGCGGCGGAAGCTTGCGGCGAAGGGGTGGCTGGTATGGTGGGTGATGGCGAATTGATGTGGGTGGTCAAGGGAGTTTCTGGGCTGTTGTGTCAGTCAGGGATGCGTTTTGTGGTGGGTCTGCTTGTGGTGGTGGCTCGGTTCAGTCAGGGGATGCGTTTGGTGGGTCTGCTGCGATAGGGCTGCTGTCCGTGGTGTTTCTCTGCCCAGATTGGGCTGCGGTGGGGTGGTTTAGCTCAGCCTAGGGGGGTTTTGTGGTGGTGCTGTGTGTGAGTGGGCTGCTGTCCGTGGTGTTTCTGCCCAAAAGGGGCCGCTGTCCGTGGTGTTTTTGCCCAAAAGGGGGCTGCAATGAGTGGTTTTTCTAGTCAGAATTTTGTTCTGGACAGATTAATCATGGTGGTTTTGGCTGCCCAAAATGTGAATGTGAAATTTGAATGAGTAAGATGAGATGAGAGATGATAGAAGAGAGAGTGGAAGAAGCAGAGGACATAACAGATAACAAAAGAAGAGAGAAGGAAGAAGACAGAAGAAAGAAGAAAGAAGAACGAAGAAAAAAGAAAAAAGAAAAAAGAAAAAAAGAAAAAAAGAAAAAGAAAAAAGAAAAAAGATAAATAGGGTATTAGTGTCATATTCACATATTCAGGGAAGTTTGACACAAAACAGACAAGTAGTGGGAAACCACAAGTGTTTTTAGTGGTTTTAATTAACCGGAAATCTGCATGGGTCGTGGTTCACAAACATTTGATAAATATTGGGTAGTTGTTTTTTTTAAAAAAAACGTGGTAGTTGTTTACAAAGTTGGACAAAAAGTGGGTAGTTGTTGACAAAATTTCCTTTAATTAATTAATAATTAATTGTTGCTTCCTGTGGATTCGACCCTGTTACCACTACCTACATTATTAGTTAGTTTAATAGTTATTTTTTTTATAGGTACGCGACAAGTCTATCAAATTGGCGCCGTTGCCGGGAGAAGCGGCATATTAATTGTTTAATTAATTGGAGATTATTATTTTTTTATAATTTTTTTAAAATTTTTGTAAATTGACTAATTTTAGTAGTTTAAATTCTTTGCAATCCTTTCTATTTTCCTCAATTTGAGGATGAAGTGTTTGGCGATATATTGATAGGCTTTGGGATTTCATTGGTCGACACTAAAGATGGCAGTGGGTCCTGGACAACCCAGACCCGCTGGACCCAGACCATATTTAAGGGGTTAGGGTCCAAAAAATTTAGACCCATTGGGTATGGGTCGGGTATGGGTCTAAAAAGAAATGGGTCGGGTATGGGTCGGGTCCAAAAACATGCAAAAGACCCAGACCGACCATATAACCGTTCAAATTAAAATATATATATTAATTTTTATCCAAAAGCCCTAAACTTTCTTTTGTTAGGTGACTTCAGAGTTCAGACTCATGTAGAGATTTCAAGGCTTCAATTGCTTACTGTGACTTGTGAAGATTATCATAGGTTCCATTTTTCTATATTTCAATCTTTTCATTTTTTTTTAAATTTTATTAGTGAATTAGAGATGATAATTTATTATTTAATGATAAGATTGTGTGTACAACTTGTAATAGTTTGGTGACTTTGAGAATTTGAGTTGTTATTGTAATGAGTATTTTATGATGTATTTTATATTATTTAAGCGATAGACGTCGCTAGTAATGAAGTCCTAACGAAGTACGAAACATAAAATAGACAAAACAATTAATTGAAGTAAAATGTTCGATTTAAACATAAATTTAAGTAAGACCATTTAGGAACCATAGACCGTAGACCCTGTGGGTTTGGGTCCGGGTCAAAAATTCTAGACCAATGGGTCTGGGTCGGGTATTGGTCTCAAAATTTGAACGGGTCATGGGTCTGGGTCTGGCCGGACCCACCCAAGACCCGACCCATTGCCATCTCTAGTCCACACATTCTATAGCAAAATGGACTTATGTTTCGCGATATATGGGGGGTGCGACACGGATGACACAATTGGAGATAGAATAATATGTACTTATAATTGAACGCTTAAACGATAAAAGAAGGTTTGAATGTGATATGCATATGCTAGAGAGAACTATGATGAACAGAATGAATTATATGTTGAGGCCAGACTCTAGCAATTAACTCTACACATAGTATTCAAGATATATCAAATCTCTTATTGTTCTAGATGCTACACTTAGATCATGATGTTTCTTTGTACTCACAATATTCGTACATGATGCTTAGAACCTTCTCTCTCAATTTGATTGGATAACTTTACATCCTGAACCATCTACGATATGAGCAAAATTATGCTTTATGAAGATTTTTGGGAAGTCAAAAAAGCTTTTCAGTTGCAATTAAGTAAGGTTTTGAGAGTCAACGTTGTCTTCAACACGTTAATTCTTTCAGCTATCTATGGCAAAATATGTTCGATGATGATGATTATAATGATGGATGGTTRGCGGGTAAGGGTTCTAATAATATTAGCTCTAATGAGAATGATCGAAGTGAGAAAATGGAGGAATGAATGAATTTTCATGAGAATGTTAATCCATTAGTTGAAAAATCATTAGTTGAGGAATCAACTAATAATTCAAAACTTTTGTTTACACATTCTTTGGATGAAGTGGTTGTTGTTGAGAGTAAGGTTAGTGATACTATTAAAGTTGAGCCTGCTCCCTTATCTTTTCATGATTCTTTTCCAATGTTGGATATGGTTCCTTTATTGACTATGATTTATGGTGGAGGTAATGTTTATGGTCATCTTCTTAAGTCAATTTTATCCAATGAGGAACTGACTGGTAGTTGTAAATTCTCATCTCTTTCTTCTAATTTTCTTTTTCTTTTGATTTTTTGTTTTGTAAATCTAACTTTCCTGTTGAGCTGATTAAGGTGCTTGTACCCATGCCATATGACGTAGTGCTTCATAACATGTTTGCAGGGGAATTTGACAAGCTACTCAAGGCTTTGAATTCTTTTGATTATTTGTTTGGGTAAGAGGTCGAGCTAACGACGTTAAACAAGCGCTTTGCGGGAGGTAACCCGTAGTTTATTACTTTTTAGAGTACTTTGTAGCTTAGCAGTAATGTAGAGTAGAAGTTTTGGGTGAGAGAGTGTGAGAGACTAACCAATTTTCCTAAGTGTGCAAGCGAAATAAGGAGTTTGGACGTGAGTTCAAACCGATCGGTTTAGTGGTCGATTTGGCCCAGTCGATCGGATGCGTGAGTAGCGAGCAAAAATGGAAAAAAGATCGAAATAGATCGGTTTGGTCAAACCAAGCGGTTCAAGTAAACCAATCGGTTTAGTATCGYTTCGGAGGATTTTCGCGAAATTTACAAACTTCTCCAAATCGGGTGAAAGAGTAGTGTTTTCTGATTGGAAACGACATTCTAAGAAGGACCCACTATGTTTAGTGGGCACCACCCTATTTTTGCCAAATTCGGCTCCTAAAGTGGTGTTTTGGGCACTTTTTGTTTCCAGTCAAGGAAAAATTGTCCCGGGGGGGGACAACGTGTCCGATTTTTCTCTTCCTCATTTCTTTCCACTGATGGATGGTTATACCACTTTGATATAACTTTCTTTCCTTTCTGCAATTGAGGACATTGCAGAGGTTGGCTTGGGAGAGAATTTGTTAAGCGGGGGCCACACACTCTAGCGGTTTGAGTAAATTTTTATTGCTTTCTAGTGTGTAGATTTTATTAATTCTTAGGATAGTTGCAAGGTTTGTACCATTCATTAGGAGTGGAGTTACTTGCAATAAAAAATTATTTCTTTCTTAGGTATATTTTAGCGAAAAATTAGTGAATCTCTCTTGTATATGATTTGGATTCTCTTGAAAGCATGTCTCCCTGCTGCGCCCTTGGTGTGATTTTTTTGCATGCTTGTGATGCTTGATTTGACCTTAGTGAAATCAGATGGTTGCTTTCTTGATTCCATTGACTGCGGATTTGTTGAACATGACTGAGCTTGATGTATCTTTGGGTAAACGAGTAGGAGAACTGACTTGAGAGAGGATTTGAGCTTAATTGTTTATAATCATTCATATCTTTGTTCTTGTGTGGTTAGTTTCCTGATGCGGTATTTATCTCTTAAATCTTGGTTAGTACTTGTCCATTTGGCTATTTGGTCGTGTGTTGACATAGATAGGGGGCTTTCGTCATCCAGTAGGAGTCGTGCTTCATGTGTTTAGAAACATAATTATATTATTCCGCTTGATCCCTAGATTTGAGCTTGATTCCTTTCAGTTTCATAATTACCTACATTAAACCCATATTGGCCTTGTTCGTGTAACCAAAGTTTAGCTTGCGGAGCAATTGTGAGTTGGTAGGTGTTTTGGTGTTTGTATATATTGGCTGGCCGTCGTTGGATGGTTAATTCGGAGTGGGTGGTGTTTCACATTTGGTTCTTAGCTTGAGTCGATTGTCAATCATTATCTAGTATTATTAGGCCAAGGCAAAGTTGTATTCTTTAGTTAAAAAAAAAAGAAAAAAAAGAGAACAATGAAAATAACAAAAGAAAAAAAAAGTGAAAAATTAAAAAAAGTTCCAAAAAAATAGAGTTTTGCTTTATAGTTTGTTGCTCGAGTAATGTCTGTTGCACTTGTGTATACTTTAACAAGATTGATGATGCGATGTGTTTTCGGAGGTACTTGGAGAGCATTGGTCGGTTTAATGGTTACTTGAGTGGGGTTTTCTTGGAGTTGTCTTAGCCCCTATCACTTGGCTATTTGCGTTGATTGATGATGTTCCCTATAAGTTAGACTTTTAGCTCACATGTCCCAAAATTTGTCCTACCCCTAACCTAGCCCGATTACAAGCTATTTAAAAGTCCTCACTTGACAAACATGGTGATGCCATTTGTGTCTTAGATAGATTGACGTTACCTTTGCCAGGTCTGTTGAGTTTGTGTATGCATTTCGTAGTTGACTTGCTAGGTTGAGTGCTCATTGTCGTCCCTTTCAAACACAGAGATGTTGGTAGAGATGGAGGGGTTGACTTTAGTGATTTAGGCCACAAGTTGATCCATGGTGCACATTTTATGCGCACTTGTGGGGTGTGAAAGAATGAGTTAATTTTTTTCTAAACCACCACGATAAGAGAGGAGTGCCACTGGCGAGAGTTCTGTCCTTGATTCTGAGTTCTCTCTATACGTGATAGTTGGTTGTCGTTTTTGTATGATTCACGCTCCTTGATAGACATGAGTCACTTGCGGATCTTTGAGGTGTCGGAGAATTGGTCGATGAGCATTTTCGATGTTGCTTTTATGGGGTGAGACGTGTTTGAATTAGAATCTAGATGAGCTTGCTTTGAGGACAAGCAAGAGTTTCGTTGGGGCGAGTTTGATGTATTGGTATTAGATTATATGGTTTTTCTCCCCATTCTCTTCTATTTTGCATGGTTTTTGGTCTGGTTAAGGCCCTCTTTGAGTACTAATTGTTTATTTTGTTGTTTCAATGAGTGTTAGGTTTTGCTTCATTGCTTGGAGTGATTTTGGACTCATTTGCAAGCGCACGACGGGCCTTAGAAGGAAGAGATAGAGGGGTACGTGCAGGAAGCTAGGGGACGGTACGCGAAAAATGAATCGTTGCGAAGATGATTGTTGACATCATGCTCCTCTTTTGATTCATACCGACACAGTTCGATATGTCGGATTGAATGTGATTATTATTGCATTGGAAACTTAGATTTCGAGAGCTTCGATTTGATAGTCATACTGCCTTTTAATTTGGACACCAGAGCTCAGAGATATGCCTTCGAAAAATATCCCTAGTAAAACTGCCGCCGATTTAATCTGAACGATCGGTTATCATGTTAATCCGCATCGGTTCAGGTGCGATCATTGGGCGGTTTTAATATCTTCTTTTGGGCTGTTATTTAGAGGGATACAATTGTACTATTCTTAGCAAGCCATCTATCTTAGAATTGCAGAGTAATTTAAAGAGAGATTCCTAATTCATAAACTTTTTTTTTATTATATTAGATTTTTATTTCAAACTCAAATTACGTTTATCTTAAGAACCTTAGATTGTTATACAATTTTTGCCATCAATAGTGGCTTCCTGTTTTAGTCTTCAATTCTATCGCCGTTTTGTATTAGTTCTTCATCCGTTAATTCTCTTTATATTCATTGATTTGCTTTCTTTAATCACTTTTATTATGTTTAATTGCAATATGCCGTGAGTAGATTCCTTTTCTTGGGCAATTGAGGATCTATAACAATATTAATTAGCATGTTTTCGGTTTGATTCAATTCATACTTTGGGCAATTTATCGAATTACCATATGTGATTGTTCTTCAGTTGTTATTCAATTAGGAGTGCACGACATTAATTGCGTAATTAATTAGTCACGAGTTTCTAATTCTCGCGATTGAAACTTAAATACAAAGCTCAACGTCAATAGGTAGAACGAGGACTTCAGGGTCGAGAGATACGGTTAGGAGTAGTTCTATGCTTTTCATCTCGAATTCGGATACTATGATTGCCTATCAATTGTCCTATATTGTGAATTGTGTACCCCAGTTATTTGATCGATTTTTGTACTATGGTGAAACCATATCCCTGACTTTAGTTGATTATTAAATTTCGTCATAGTTAATTCATTGATTTACATTAGTTGTCAGCTTAAAATAACGTCAAACAAAGTTCTTGAACTAATTAATAATTCTAATGTTGCTTCCTTGTGGATTCGAACCCTAGTTACCACTAAGCTACATTATTAAGTTAGTTTTTTAAACTAGGGTTTATTTTTAGATAGAGGTACCGCGAGTAAGTCTGTCATACTAAGGTCTCTTACTACGATCTACGAATGTATCCAGAAGCGCCAGAAGCATCTGTTGCGGTCGTGGGGCATCGTCTGGAAAAGAAGACGGGTCGCCGAACTGCCTCATGAAAGCGTCCATCTGCGCCCTCAACTGCTCTATGTACTCCGCTTGCTTCTTGTGATCCTCGACTAGATGGCGCTGCTCTTCATCTCGCATGCTCTCTCTCTCTCATCCCGAACGCGGTCTTTTTCGTCTAACTCTGCCCGAGCGCGCTCTGACGCCTCAAAACGCGCAGACATCTCATCCAGTTTAGCGGAAACCGCAGAATAGCTAGGTCCGTCATGCCCCGAGCTTTTCTCATAATAGAGAAAAGCTCCATCTTTGCCAAAACCATAAACCTTGTCTTCCGCATTTGGTTCTTCTTCGGCCGAATTTGCCTCCTCAAGGAATGATTGGTCCACGTTGTTCTCGAAAGCATTGAAAACCATTTTTCGGTAAGGATTCGGTTGAGTAGGAGACGAGGTGGACCCTCTACCCGCCCTTTCACCGTGGCATAACCATTCATAATAGTTCGGAGTGACATTCTTCTTATACAAATGTACTATTAAGTCGGGCACGTCTAACTACTTCAAGTTTTTACACCGAACACACGGACATCTTATCTTATCCCCGTCATTGAGGTTGGGGTGCTGCTGAGCGAAGGCAACAAACTGATTCACCCCTTTGATGAACTCATCCCGAAGTATGCGCTTCTAATCGTGTCTACTGTACATCCACTCACGCTCCTTCATTTTCATTTCGATTAAGCCTATTCTAAGCCATTAAAAAAATCAGTTCAAAGGATTCAAACATCCTTCAATGTCTTCACTCCTATTATTTTAGCCTTTCTTAATTCTTTTTTAAAGCTTTTTTTGTGGACGCATATATATATATATATATATATATATATATATATATATATATATATATATTAAAGTTATTTTTATGAGTTTTCGCTTGCCGATTTTTTAACCAACAATCACATTTCGTAATTTCAACCGCATTCAAGTTTATTGTTAATTAATCAAACCATACAGAGAACGAGAGGGATTTGCAGTTTAAGGGTCTTACGGTCGTTTAAGGGAACGAAAATGATTGAAAAGGCTTATTTCTCCCTTCATGAGTTTTTAGTTGCCCAAACAATCATATTATCGTTATTTTATACAACATTCAAGTTTATTTTCATTATTTCAAAAGCTATGAGGAAAATTGCAAAAGAAAGTAACATAATTCAACTCATATACAACAAACAATATTAATAATAATTTATATATTGTGTCGTTATTCATATTCAAAACTAAATACTTAAAATACATACATACTTATTACATACATACAACATACTTAATTACATACATACAAACATACATACGTAAACACTTTACACAATAAAATAAATAAATAAATAAATAAATAAATAATAAATACATACATACATACATACATACATAAAACATACATACATACATACATACATACATAATACATACATACATACATACATACATACATACATACATACATACATACATACTACATATACATACATAAACATACATACATACATACAATACATACATACATAAACATACATACATACATACATACATACATACATACATACTATCATTACATACATCAACATACATACATACATACATACATTACATACATACATACATACATACACTACACTACATACATACATACATACATACATAATCATACCAAACATACATCAATACATACATACAATACATACATACATCAACATACATACATACTACAAAAATTTCTCATCCAGTTTATTATAAGAAATAGGAAAAAAATTGTCCAAAACTACCTAGCTTACAAGTTGTTTTTTGCGAGAAACTACCTAGGTTACAAATCTGTGAACAAAACTACCTAAGTTAGCCATTTTTTTGTTGACTACTACGCATGAATTGTTCTCCGCCTTGACTATGTGTTTCCGGTCAATAATTTCTCACGTGCCGGTCACGTACTAGTGTCTTCCAGCGTTTTTCTTCTTCTTTCACCCTCCTTTCAATGTCCCTCATCCACAATTAGAAAAGTAGCAATTAGACTATTACAGTATGATAAATTAGAGTAGAATTAGGATACAAGCATTAGACTTACTGTTTTATTTTATTTTTCATTTTCATTTTACTTCTTCCTTTACCCTTCAATTAAACACCTCAATCCAACTTCTTAAACATTCTTAAACATCAATCCAAATCTAGTTGAAATTTTATCAAACCATTTTCAAAAGATTCTCAAAACATTTTATCAAACAGTATATAAATGACACTCCTTTAATTCATACTAAATTTTCTGTTTAGCTGAAATATTTTATCAAAAAATTATATAAATGGCACTCCTTCAATATGAAAATTTTAATCAAACAATTTTCAAAAGCTACCTGAAAATTTTACCAAACCATTTTATCAAAAGCTAGCTGAAATTTATCAAACAATATTTCAAAAGCTAGCTAAAATTATCAAACATCAACCCAAAATCTAGCTGAAATTTGCAATCTCATATACAAAATCTTACCCTGACTTAGCACTATTCTGCGACAACCAATTGATGAGAAAATCATCAATGGCTTACTTTCGTATCTTCCTCTCGCCAACAACGATAATCGCTTAAAGAATCGAAGACAATGTTGTTGCGGACATTGGAATTTGAGGTCTCAAGTGGTTCAATTTCTAAGGAGGCTTACTGTACGATTGCAAGTCAATTTCTAAGTGAGGTTTTAGGAGGATAATTTGGGAGATAATTGAAAGTATTAGAACAGCTGGAAGAGGTTGGAAAATAGGTTTGTAAAAGGAGTGTTTGCGAGATGATTGAGTTGGATAAAAAAGAAGAGAGAAGATTGGATGAGATTGAGGAACAAAACTGAAACGAGGGGGAAGAAGAATAAAAGGTGGAAAAAATATTAGTCATGGTGCCGGTACGTGAGAATTATTGGCCGGAAAACAATTCATGTAGTGGTCAAACAAGAATAGACTAACTTAGGTAGTTTTGTCACAGAGATTTTGTAAACTAAGTAGTTCTCGCAAAAAACGTGTAAGTTAGGTAGTTTTTGGACAATTTTCCTAGAAACTAACAATAAGTATAGTATTAACGAGAAGAGTCAAGCACGCATAATGGAGACGTTACACACAACAACGTTGTCCCTAGAACTTGAAATAATTTATTATTATCAATACAAACTTAATTGCAAGTTAAGTCTTACGATAACATACATCATCATGTTCATGTCCTATTATCCATCCTACTTAAAAAATTAAGGTGCTACATACCCATTTATTTGTTGGAAATGTTAACATCTACATTCCCCTATCCTTTGATTCAAAAATAACAAACTATTTACTAGCTTCAAATGAACACAGTCCCAAATCATACATATATGTAATAACCATAAAACTAACACACAATCCAATTCATAAGCTACTTAATCTATAGAACTACATAATTACTAAACAAATATACACCATTGAATTTTAAACAAATTAATTATACTCTTTACTAGCTTCAAATTTAGGTAATAATCCCCATTGAATTTTCCAGCCAACTTAATCAAATCATTTACTAACTTCATTTTTGTTTAAAAACAAAACTATTTATTAGGTTCAAAATTAACACAATCCCAATACATACATATTATAATAACCTTAACAAATAACACACAATTCCAATTCATAAGCTACTTAAACTATTAGACCTACATAAATATTAAATAAATTACATGAATTAAGGAACTGAAATAAATTAAATTAAACCCAAAATATAAAAGAAAAAAAATTAAAAAGCTTACTTGGTAGTGGCGGGCAAGGAGAACGTTGAGGCCGTCGCCGGAGAACCAGCACAGGTCGGCGAGGAGAACGCCGGCAGTGACAGCGTCAGATCTGTTGGAGGAGAAACACCGGACTATACAAAAATTTTAAAAAATTAAAAATAACCCTAAAATAAAAATGAAAAAATAAAAAAAACAAAAACCCTTACCGACGAGGAGTGAATCTGGTGTGGAGTGGCGGTGCGGCAAAGTAGCAGAGGGTCGCCGAGAGTGGTGAGTGGTCGCGGCGCAGCAGAGGGAAGGAGAGAGAGCGAAGGAGAAGAGAGAAGGAAAAAGAAGAGAAGGAAGGAGAGAGAGAGAGAGAGAGAGAGGTCGTGGGAGGGGGGGTCACCGGATGGGGTTTGGGTTGTCGTTGTGTTGAGTTGTGTTTGTGAGTTGTGTTGTGAGAGGGATGAATTGTGAGTGAGTCGAAGTGTTGGGTCGAAGTCGAAGAAAGAGAAAAAGGAAAGGAAAAAAAATTATTTWAAAAAAAAACTTTTACCGACCGAAAAATCGGTCGGTAAAAGTTTTGGATTTGTTTTTTTTATTAATTTTTTAGTACTGATGGGGCATTTAWAACCAAGGATTTACCGACCGATTTATCGGTCGMTACATCGACTGATTTTCAAATCGGTCGGTAATACCGACCGATTTTTCGGTCGGTGTTACGAAATTCGGTCGATAGTTTTGGTCGGCCTTATACGAAATTCTAGTAGTGGTCAATATTGATACTTAGCGACAATCATATTCACTTGTCGCTTCAATTTAAGCTCCATGTTACTTCTCCTAATGCTCCYTAGTGCTCTAAAACATCCCAATCAAGATCGATACAAAAGTATGAATAGAACCTAAAATTGATCGAAACACTAAACAAATTACTCCCTCCGTATCAGTTTCATTGCAACAATTTTTTTTACACTTATCAAGGAGACGATTTAAAGGTGTAAATGGGCAAATTATATGAAATAATTTTAGGATTAGCATCGTACAATCCCATTCTTGATTGTCTTAAAATAATTTTCATGTTTTATGGGTTAGGAAGTATTTAATACTTATCTTGTGATATACGGAGTATACAATTTTATGAAGTTGAATATTGAGTTTTTAAAGTTTGAAACAAAATTTCAGATTTGATTACTAGTGAATTTTGAGGTTTTAATGATTTGTAATCATGTTTTGGTATGGGTAAACTTGTTTGTAAACTATTATTTATGTGTACAAAGACTAAGCCTTATCTTTTGCAAGTTTCAATAAATTTCAGATTTTTCATAAATATTTTGAAGTTATTAGTGTTGAAAATATTGAGTTTTCACTTCAAAATCAATGGCTTAATATGTAGTACTACTAGTATAAGCATGTTTTTTAATTGTTGAATGTTTATGGATGAAAAAGAAAATTTCCAAATTTATTAAATGAATAAAAAGGGTTGAGTTCCTTATTTAAAAGCTAGATTTTTATGATTTTTCAAGCTAAGACTATAATATAATATTTATACTATCAATGGGGGTTTTTGTGAGGAATAAAGATATGATTTTAGTCGACTTTTTGAGGCCCATTAAACTACTAGTTATTGCTGTAAATTAAACTAGATTAGCCCCGGTGCGATGCACGATTTCTATATTTATTTTTTAAAAAAACAAAAATTAAAAGAAACATTATTAATTTACAACCAAAATAAGTTGTAAGGTTTATATTTGATTAATTTTAAACATTGAAGTGGCTCTTGGGTTAGGTGGCTATATTAAGTTGCACGATAATTCCCGATCAAATGCTCGAATTTAAAATAAATTTTAAATTATCCAACTTAAAATTTGATTTTAAAAAATAAAAGTATTTCAAAATTTTGAGTTAAATTAAAGTTTATATTTCGCAAGAATATTTAATAACTTATCATCATTATTAATATTTTTTTTCATTTTATTTATTTAATCATTAACTAAGGGAGTTGGGAGGGAAAATTTGGGAGGGAAAAAAAGAAAGGTGGGGATTGCTTTAGATTCAGTATATAGATGTCAAGTGTGTTTGATGTCAAGTTTTCTGCAATAGTTTAGCGAGGAGGCTTCGTAGAGGTCGATTTTTTGAGTCGTAAACCGGGGGCGTTCCGTTTATTCAAGGTACGATACCACTTGCGTAAATCCTTGAATGCTTATGTATGTTTGTGGTTGTCTGATGCAACTTAGAGACATGCAATCGAGTAGGGAACATCCATGTTAAGTTGGTTTGGTAGGATACGAGTAATTTAATTAGCTAAAGTCCATAGTCAAGTATATTGAATTTGGGTACTCCACATAGGTTGTTTGGGAAGTTGTTAATTAATCTTTGTCATATTAACCTGGTATATAATTAGTTGGAAGTCAAGGTAACTTGCTCCATGACGGTGATTTATTACGTCGTTTCATTACATGATGTATTGATTTGAAGTAAAGGGAAGTACGCAAGTCTTAATGACGAGGTTAGTTGGTTAAAAATCCAACAGGTTTATTAATTTAAAAATAAATGATTTTTATGTCCAAGAGAATGTTTAAGGTGATTTGTGATCTTTATTGTGAGCCATGTTAACTTGGTAAGTAATTAATAATTAATAATAATTAATACGAATGAGCCAATAAAACTCTGGGTGTGCACGTCTTAGAGAATTGACAATTCCAGGGTTGGCGGTTGCCGACTTATCTTCCTTCCTTCCGAGATCTGTTGATCATACGCGTCTCTCTTCACTTATTTTATAACGGATTTTATCCAAATTGGGGTTAGTTTGAGATCTCATCTAACTATGGTGACGGAGTTGCCGCCCGTTCGCCATCTTTTACTGGTTTTTTGATGGGCTTTTTTTTTTCGACTGAGGGGTGTTTCAAAAATATACCGATCCGGATCATCCGATCTGTGATCCGGCTTGATCCGATCCAAAAAAATCGATATCCGATCCGTTTTTAAGGTTTCGGATATTTCCATCGGATTCGGATCGCGAATTTTTTTACACTTTCGGGATTATTTCGATAAAAATAATTAAATGGAAAATAAAAGAAAAATAGGTAAAAATATATACATTGATCCAGCGATCGATTGATCCGATCCAAAATTTCGGAATATCCCGATCCAAAATTTCGGATATCGGATCGGATTCGGATTGGAAAATAATTAGTTCGATATTTCAGATTCGGAATCACGAAAAATTTTCGGATCGGATTGATATTTCCTCGATCCGAAATTTCGCATATCCAGATTTTTGGATCGGATCGAATTATCCATTTGAACACCCTTTCTTCACGGGCGGAGCATGGTTTTGTGGCCACCCTGGTCTGATGGACCCCCACTTGATGTCTGGTTGGATGTTCCCTAAATTTTGAACGATGGATTTTGGACAAGCCTTGTCTGTTGCTCATATCATTAACAAATGTAATAAAATATATTGAAGGTTCATGTATGGAGTCGATAAGCTATTCCAGCAGGCTACCAATCTACGTTTAACAAGGTCAGCACTTTGAGAATTTGGGATTGTGTTGTATTGGAGCTGCCTGATGTAATATGTAAGTGATGTTTTGGTCTGAGTTTGGATCCAGTTGTATATGTAAATGTTGTAAGTAGTTGATAACACCACAGTTGTGTTTTCTTTTGTTTCTAAGCAGGAGTCATAACTCCGGTATGTCCAGTTTTAGGGAGATTGTTCACTTGTCCGTTTTGTTTTCTGCGTTTTCGTAATTTGTACGTACTCAGCTTTTGCTTAATTGTGTGCTTTGTGGTTGTTTTTGTCCCGTCCACATTTTATTTCTTTTGGGTGGAACCTGTGATTGATCCTTATTTCATTGGAAATTTATGGGGAGCAGACTTTTTCACTGGATTCTGCAATAAAGTGACTAGACTTGGAATGGATGGTTTGAGTGTATGTATTGTATTGATATATGGTTTTTTCCCTCATTCTCTTGCTATATTAAATGGTTTTTGGCCTTCTTAAGGCCCTCTTTGCTACTAATTGTTGTTTGTTTAGTGTTGAGTAAGAGCCCCTCTGCTAGGGTTGGGCTGTCCATGGGCTTCGATTCCCTATGTGCGAAGTGCCCGTATTTTCTAATTTCCATGGAGCTGTGTGGGATCTTTTTGCAAGCTATGCTACTGATCCAATTGAGCGCGCTTCGATTACGTGTTTCAAGTCTATTGCTATCAAGTGGAAATCATAAATTTCGAGCTCTTCTAAGGAGTCTAGGAGTGAGCACCCTGTTCGACCACAACGTTTACCCAAATCCTCGAAATAAGTCATCTTGTTCTCCCAATGCTCACTCTTTCGGCCATGAAAGTTATTTGGTTATCTGTCTGCAATGATCGGATGGATTATCGATAAGGTCCAATTTCAAGCGTACATATCTAAGCACCTTGCTCATATCGGAAACCGGATATTCGAACTGCCCAGAGTAGTTCTTCGTCCCAGAGCTATCACCATCCATAATGTCACCTATTGTCTACAATGACGTCGATTTAGGCACTGTTCTAAAACACTACCTCAATCAAGAAGACTCAGAAGATCATTTGATCTCCCAAATATAAGTATTGGTCCTTGAACCACAGCGGCCTAGACCAAAGCGATTATCTCAGAACGACTTCCCCTTAGCTTCTATAGGACCTCGAATAACCAGACCTCAGACGATCAGACTCCCTCACATCTGATTATCTAAATCAACTCATCTTTATCGGACTCCGAGAGAGCCATGTCTAAACCAGACCTACAAGGGACGTACCTTCTTCAATTTAAAGTCGATTTTCTAAGAACTCTACTGAGGCAATTCATGTCTTAACCAGATTCCTTATGAGACGAGAAGTTCCAATGACTCTGTCTTCTAAATAATCAGAGCTAACTGTCGATTAGATCTTTCAATTAGAACCTCTTAGATCAATGACTCATGTTACAAACTCCAGATGGTTACAATCTTCCTCTCAACTCTGGATACATATGAATCTATCTTCGAATTAACTCTTTTGATGGTCTATCAACTTAAATTGTACAAACTACGATAAAACCAAAACTCAAAGCCCACCCTTACGTGATTATCTCCTCTGACAAGAAAACCTCTTAACATACTCGCAAGCTTACCTTCAATAGAATTCATTCATATCACATCAGTCCACACATTGTGTTACACTCCAAATAGCTCATCCTATCATTTATGGCCTCCATATTATACTCTCTTCTCCTTAACTCTCTCTCATATATCCTCAAATGTCACTACTACATTTATTGTTTGATGCTTTCATGGACAATTATTGCGTCTATTCAACATCGTTCCGGCATGCCTTAGTATAATCCATATCAGCCTAAATTCAAGAACCTCTATTCTTAATGCCGTTTTGTCACCCAAATAGGAGTGCCAATCCTCTTTGAATTGATTTCGGCCTTATATCATCGCAATTATGTCCAGCTTTTCATCCTCATACCCGGCAGACTCACTAGGTGCAATCCTGTTCTTAAGCTCAAAATCCTGCACCGAAGGGTTAGTCTAGGATTTCAGGAGCGATCCTAGGGATCTATAGCAATGATGATTGACGTATAATTGTTTGATTTCAATTCATGGCTTGGCTCCCGTATTTAATCAAATTCCTATTAATTGTTACCGGATTACAAAGATGTAATCAATTTGTATCGTAGGCCTGATCGCCCCCGACTTAATTTGGCTTCAATTAACCTAGCCCATTAATCCAGGCCCAAGCTCTGCTGGCCACGAATGCTAGCGATGAGATCTGTAGAAACAGGAAGATTTAACAAACCCAATTACACATTAGTGTGTGCAGAAGAGACTTTTCCTATGGTCGAGAGATTTACCCGCGCCGGATTAGGCAGTAAAGTGTTCGTGATGAGTTACTCAAATGTGAGGTTCGGCGACCCAGAACGGAGAGCCCTTTTTGAATCTCTTGCTCTCTTGGATCCGAATCCTATGCCATGTTATGAATTGTTGAATGCCAAATTATCACTGTTTTGAATACTCGAGTGCCTTGCCTTAATCAGTGCAGAGCTCTATACACAACCTACTGAACCTTCTAGTACAAAGTTTATTAGTATAGGCGTCTCTAATCACACCTATCTCTTGTATAAATCTGGTGTTCGTCCTCACCAGATCATATGGTGTAATCCTCGTTAAGTGTAAGACAACACATATTCACAAATCAAGTCACACCGTCCGCTCTCCTGTCTCCGATGTTTAGCTTCTCCGTATATATTCTAAGAATTAAAGATTGCTCTTGAACCTCACAAAAGTGATGTTGAGTAGATATTGTATCTCGCTGCACATCACATCACATACACACACACACACACACTAGCTGCAGAACCTTAAGTTGACTAATCTAGGGGATCCATATATTATATAGATAGAGGGTGCGCGAGGCCAACCCCTATCAAAATACATTTTGGCGTCGTCTCTTATTTAACCGTTGTGTAATTTTTAGGTTTGCTTAACCACAGGTATCGGATTTATATTTATTTTGATAAATTGTATTTGGTTCGGATACCGACTTTCATTCCCTCTTCCAGTGTAATTGTCTAGAATATCCAGAATCATTATTTCACCATTGGTCAGTTCTCTTCTTCTCCAATGACATTCTGAGTCTCTTAAGTACCACATACTTGTTATTTCGACAAATATTGTAGTGTATCTTCTTTTGTTGGTAGTTTGCGACAATTGGTTTCTTCCCGATACTTGGGTGTATTTCGTATGTATCTCTTCATCAGACCACCATGATTGGCTTGAGATATGCACACACCTCTTTACTACGGTCCATAGGGAAACGAGGAATAGAAACTCCCAAAATAAAAAGTTACGACCCTATAGAGGATTATCATCAGTAATCATCATATAAATCACATCTACTCTGTTAGAGCGTCTCGGAAATCCATCGTATACGGAAAACCTCTGATAGTCATACGAACCGGACCATTAGACGGACATCCCATCACGAATTCAATGTGAACAACCGAAGTAGGTCACGAACTCTGAATTGCTGAAGAGGGACATGTAGTGGCGCTCTCCGAAAGAACGCATTCCCACAGGCGAACTTCTATCTCATCTAACATATAACACATCTCGAGCACTAGGTCGAGGAGAGTGGAAACAAAAATATATTTCCCAGAACAGAGCCTGAACATCCTACTCTAAGAGGCAGCTAACTCTTCGAAAAGTCAGAAATTGCCTTGTCACTGAACAATTTTTAGATACGCATGTTGAATATGATTGAGGAATGCAATCAGATTTGGAGGCGAGCGAAATTGCAAAACTGATAAGCAGTCACCGAAAGTGTGTTGTGCATATTCTCTCGTAACTTTATTATTACCGCAAGCTCCTACTCTGCGTGTTGGCATTCTAATTATAAGCCTACATGCAGCGCCAACACACCTTGTTGCGGATCTATACGCTATGCTCCCCTATCATCCTTGTCGCCGTTAGTTATATACTGGCTATTTCCTTTTTTTCATTGCGGGGACAGAGCTCTGATTAGAGG